>CAJUYI010000861.1:7508-46236 GCA_910591695.1 Galerucella pusilla | reverse complement strand
TTTTTTTTTCATCTAATTGGGCAAAACAGCGCATCGAATTTGGAATCCTATTGGACCTCTTAACGTAAAATCGTTGAAGATCGTGCGTATTCGCATACGAGCGTGCGTTGTTGATTCGTTCGCGACAAGCGCTTGCAGCACACCTAGAAGCCCGGGCATGGATATCGCAAAGGTTTAGTTTTCTCGTACGATTAACGAAGGTATGTGGTGTTGTATCACGTATCGTTCCGTTAAAGGTAATGTTTTTCATAACCGTGATAAAAGTTGAAAGAAAATCGCGAAAACCGGCCAATCTTAACATTTAAATTACGTTAAAACAATTCCCCAGACCTGCTGTTTCATGTTCTGTGACAAACTGTGACTTGTGTTTATTCGAGTTTACTGGATAGGACATGTGAACTATATAGGTTAGTTTATACATAGTTTGTCACCTGTTGTTTTTTTGTTGTTAAAGTTTTTGTTGTGTGTTTTCGTAAAATTTGATGCTGATAACGTTGAATAATAATTTGGTTAACATTTAAAATGTTGACATACTAATAAATACACGTCTTCCTATCACATTTAATAATCTGTATTGCAAAATATAAATTTGTTTAAGAAACAGTATCGGTGTAAATAAATTTCAAGTATTATATATAGATTACTTCCAAAATAAATACATACGTAACAAAGTTTTGGAAATCATTCGCTATTATTACAAGTCAACGTATTTTAAATGATATTCAATGTAAATATTGACAATAGGTATATTCTTTGTTTACATTACCAACTTTTTACCTACATCTTTACATATTTTTATTTAAAAATGAATTACTGTTTCATGTGTTTCCAGTAGCGTAACCGCAATCTAAAAAGGAAAATATAAATTATTTAAAAAATTCGTAAGTGTATGAAAAGTAATAATTTAGTAATTATAGGATATTTGTCGACAATATGAAGTGGCGGCCCTTGATATATTGTGTAGCTAGTACCTAGGGGACTTATGAGAAGAATTGAAACTAAAATATAATCTATTTCATTATTTGTATAAACGGTGAACAGTACGGAACCATTATCATCTCGATTATCATCCCATTGATTTTGCGGGGAAAATATAGGTATTTCCTTAAAACATTTCAACTTTTTGACCCGATTTCTCTTATAAAAATTGTATGGGAAACTATTAAAAAATATATTTTCTGATTAATTATAATTTACCTAATCACTTTTTTATTTATCTACCTACAACATATTTTTAGTTGCGTTATTTTAAATATTTCATATGGATATAATTATGGAAAACTAACGTGAGAATACTAATTAAAATATAATAAAATAAAATAAAAATCACTTGTGTGATGAGTTATTGGATATTTTTCAAGAATCGGAAAGGGCAATAATTGTTTCATTCAAGTTCTTCAAAAAAATCAATGAAAAAATCTCCTTCAAGAAGGGGAATGGTGAATGAAATGATAATTTCCTCTTCTCGCTCTCGAATATTGAAAATTTGTGGCTGTCTTACATTCGACAATTTACTTATATTTTAGGCCAGACGATAGGGGTCACAACTACAATACGGCTGATTTTTTTTATAAGTACCTACTTTAAAGTATGTAAATTGATCGAGAGATTGATATAAAAAAAAGTTTACCAGTCTATCGATTTCCCAAATTGAAAAAAAAGGAAACCTTTTTTTTCGAAATTCCTTAATATTGCGCGCTTGGAGGAAGGTAGAGAAAAATAAAAATTACCTACCACCGTGTAGAGGAACTGTTTTATTATAATTAAGATATAATTTTTTGCATACCTTTTTCCAAAACAAAATATGTAAAATTTAATTTATTACCTCGTTTATTACCTTTGATTTATTATACACAATCTGATTAAATTTTTATAATTTTTCCCGCAATTCAGAAAGTAGGTCTTCCGCCGTGCAGCAGTCGCGCGGATGCGTAACACATACTTAGTGTACCGAATTTTTTCCTGACAAACCATTGTTCGGATCAAAAAAAGCAGGAGACCTTCTCGCTTTTTTATTGTAAAACACTTTTGATTTGGAGCCGCAGCTATTTATTACTTCATTATAATATTTATATTTTTTATTGTCATTCTCATTAGTGTCACATCTGTCACATTTAAATTTTTACCAAAACCAAAGTTCCTGTCCGGCTGACCACATCCTGTCTTTCGTCGAAATAAGACGCGGTGCAGTAGAATTACACAAGCTTCACTTACCAAAGTATCACTTAGAAGAAGAAACGGTGCAGTTGGCCCAAAACTACTTAAAAATAACCCAATAACAATGAACACAAAATGTGAATTTTAATTGAAAAGCTACCCGGTAAAGTAGCAAAGCGCGATGGAAGCACGAGATCTTACTTTCCGTTCACTCCGAAACAGCACAAGATTTTCTTAGATGTACCTACCCATTTTTTTTAAAGCGAACAAACAATCGTTTTTTCCTTGCTCTTGCTCACTTTTTTTGACGCCACCTAATGATATACTACAAATTTTAATCCGAAAATTGTCAATAGACATAAAGTTTTCAGAATAATCATAATATTTCCCCGAATGTATCTTCTGTATGTTCCTTGTGCGTATTCATTATCTTTTTCGTTAATTTATTGGAAAATTGACTCACAATGTTTTTTTTGTATTTTTATTTCAACTTTTCGGTAGCGTTTCAGCTACTGTTATCAAAAATTAATAAGTTTTTAAAATTTCTGCTATCTATCTGAAACCGAAAAAATTCGACAATTAGGCAATCAATAATATTCTCGATAATATTTTAAGGTTTAATTTGTTAAAAAAACTCCAATGAACAATGCACTTCAGTACTGTTTACTTCGAGGTTTACTTTCTCGGGTACTGTGCTCTTTATATCCGATTATTCAAATAGATTGGGCGGCAAATATTCATGTTCCGAATCCATACAAACCAAGTACAAACAAACTAAGCTACTTTAGTGAATTTAATCCGAAAGTCCGGTTTAACCGTTTGTCACCAGAAGAATTTGAAATAGATGATTAAATCACTGAAAAAGACAAATATTCGGACGCCTTAATAGCATCGGTGTGACTTCTAGTTTCGCTGGAGGAATACAAGGTCTGTTAAATCGGAGTATGATGAACTTTTGTATATTTCGGGTTTATAGCAAAAAGATGCAACTAAATTTTACAATAATAGTTACTTAACTTCTGTGCAACAACAGAACCAAAGTCCAATACCTACCAAGACAGCTCTTCTCAGATGATCTTCCAGCTTGGATGGTTTTATCAACTAAGATTGACTCCTAAATAAACTGCTATGGATTTCGTTAAGAATAAAGACAATATTAGGAGGGAGTATGTACGAAGGACATTGATTGCATATAGCCAGAGAAGTACCTAGTTGTTGTTTCTTAGTTAACGGTCTTCGCTCTTTGGTTTCAAAGATTCTGTGATGCGTTATAATAGAATTAAACTATTATCTTTGACATTTATTAATATTAGAAAGATTGATTGCTACAAAATAACCAGATAGACGGGAACCAACATTACAGTGGAAGGAAAATTTTGTACAATTTAATTTGCAGCATGAATTTGAAAGTTTGATTATATAATAAGTTTAAATTACTCAATTAAATTCTGGAAAAAGAGAATCTTGTTGAGTTAGCTTACGACGACAGCTTGTTAGAAAAATTTGGTAGCTTGCTATTGACATTATTTTGAATCTTACTAAAAGATAATGCCTAGAATTTTATTCATTCATCAATTTTGTTGAAATTTAGAAGAGAAATTAACGCGGAATAGCTACCTACGAACGAATTGTGGAAGAATGAAGTTATTTGTAGGTTTATTCTTATTGTCAAGAGAATACAGACCCTGTAGAATAGACCCAATTAATGAGAAAATAAAAATAATAATTAAAATTAAAATTAAAAATCACATTCAAATATTTAGCAAACGGAACAACGACCATATCACAATTTATCGAGTAGTTTATACAGTATGTCGCTAATGTATGGAATAAATTCATTATTTTCAAAATAAACGACTTGAAAAAAATCGTAAAACAGGTCAATTTTAATTTTTGAATCGTCATCACATGATGTAGATGTAATATTGCGTTACCAATAATAACGTGGTGACGTAATCGGCATTTTTTTAAATGCAACCATGCGAGGGGGAAATCACCTGACAAAAATACGTACACCACATCTCCTTTTCTTCAAAACCTCCCAACATTTCCTCACATCTCCCGACATATCCACACATCTCCCCACATTTCCTCACATCTCCCCACATTTCCTCTCATCTCCTCCATATCCCCGACATCTCCCTTACATCTCCCCCATATCTCCTCACATCTCCTCACATCTTCCGACATCTCACGACATTTTTTTTGTTTTTCCACCATCTCATCACATCTCTCCAATTCCCAGACATTTCAAATATTTAAAGTAATATACTATTATACACACTAATAAACACACGTTTCTTGATAGATAAGGTTAATGAAAAAATTGACGTATAAAAAGTTAGCGACAAGATCAAACATGACTTTATTGTGGTATTATACAGTATACACATGGGCATAAAATATTAAACTGAAAGTTCAATTATTTGCTTCCCTTTGATTGCTCAGCAAAAATGGGTAAGAAAATATACCCATACCTACCATATATATTACATACTGCACATGTGCATTAATACAATCGGTACGAAACAAAAATATTTAAAGCAAGAACAAAGTTAGAAACTATATGAACGTCAACGTTAACAAAAATTAAAATTAAAATATAATCCAGAACATAAGTCGCCCTACCGAATGTTGTTTTTCGTCTTTCTTTCTCCAAGTAGGTATGACTTATTCCGACTTTTTCTTTCTCACCTACGCATCCCTCTTGTCACGTTTCATTTCTTTCGAGATTTCTTTATACTGTTTAATTATCATAGATCTCTGTGTACGGGATATTGTCATTGGTAAACTGCCAATCATATTTATGGGTCCGAAAAAAATAAAACAATCTTCAACCGTCTGAGTCGATCAGCACTTAATTTGGCGGATTGTTCATTAAAAAGCCAGCACAGTGAAGATTTTCGGATCGTTCTGATATTATCACCGACTTTTATTTTGAGAAAAGGACGCTCCGATTTGTGTTTACTACTACAATTATAGTTTATTTCATCAATTTTCGAGAGGACAACTGATTGCTTATTTTCCTCTAGAAGAGGGATACATTCTTCAAGATTTTTCTTGACCAACTTGCTTAAACAACGCCTCTCATTGTTCAAGTTCTCAAGAGCCATTTCAGGGGTAATATTTTTCGCAGAGTCGCTAATTTTTATATGGCTGGTCTTTGAACTCTGCTTTAATGTAGGTTTGTGTTTTTCCCGGGCTTTAACGTGTTCTTGTATTTTCCACAATAGTTTTTTCTCACCACCAAAAAATAAGAAATTCTTTGAATTGTTCTTGAATATACCTAGATAATCCGGTATTTCTTCTTTTGACAAAACAAGGTCCAGTTCGTTTTTAGTAAATCGCTCAATTTCTAAGACATCAGCCTCGGAGATATTTTCGAGTGAGAAATTATTAGCGAAGCCGTGTAGTGTGAGTTGTTTTTTCATATGTAGAGGAATTACTACCTCTAATTCGCTCTCAATCGTTGCAAAAAAAGTCGTCCACAGTTATTGCCATTTTTAATTAATCTTGAATCATTTATACTTTCACTAACAATTGAAGAAAGCAGATCGAAGCGTAAACAATACGTGCGCGCACGTGGACTTAATCGACTCGTCTGAATGCGCACCTCAACATGCGGGGAAAATAGCATGTAGTTACTACGCATGCTTGCAGCCTGCTGTTCTGGTATCCCTAACGCTAAGTTGTGTCCACCAACTCTTTCACATCGTTACAACAATTCTCGAATACTTCCGATATCTTCCGACATCTCCCACATCTCACCCACATCTCCCCGACATCTCACCCACATCTCCCCGACATCTCATCCACACCTCCCCCAAATCTCCTCTATATCTCCCGAGATAACTCCCACATCTCCCTCACATCTCCTCACATCTCCTTACATCTCCACACATCTCCTCCACATCTCCTCACATCTCCCAGACATTTCTTACACTATGTACACCAAATCTCCCCGGTGATTTCCCCCTCGCAACCATGTGTCTGGAAAGGTCTTCTAATCGTCTTCACAACGATTATTTGAATATTTATTTCTACAGGATCGACCAAAACTGTTTATTCACCAAAAAAACAGAGAACTGTTCAGTAAAAAACAATTACATTATATGAAATATTCAAACCTCGGTTCAAACTAATGACCTTCAGCAATAATGCGATGAGACAATCGAGCAATAAATTCGTCTCTAATATAACGTTAACGGGAAGTTCAGGCGTTACTTGTGCAATCTCCGTTCTGATGCGATCCTTCAACTCTTCTATATCATTTGGGCGATTTTGATAAACTTTGCTCTTCAAGTATATCCATAAGAAATCTAATGGTGTGAAATCTGGCGACCTTGGTGGTAATTCGATTGTTCCTCTTCTTCCTATCCACCTATTTGGAAAAATAGCATTTAAACCGAGGTTCGTACATCAAAGGCGTAATGTGGAGGTGCCTCATCCTACTGAAACCACAAATCACATCTATTTGGATTTGGAAATAGTTGATTTAATTGTGGTTATAGATAATCCTGAAGAAATTTAAGATATCGAGGACCTGTCAAGCCTCCTTCAAAAAAATATGGCCCTATTATTTGATTGTTCATAATACCGGGCCAAACATTCCCCTTTTTAGGATATTGTGTCCTACACTCCTGCATCCAATGGAAATTTTTACTTGCCCAGTATCGATACGTCTGGCGGTCTACATCGAGGTCTACATGGCCGTTGAATATAAAAGTTGCTTCATCTGAAAAAAGAATATTTTTCATGAAATTACGATCTCTGTTACATTGTTCCATAATTGTGTTTTACAGAATTCTATTCTCATGTTCTAACAGCTCTTGGACCAAATGTACCTTATACGCATGACACTTCTCCTATTTTAGCATTCTAGCAACAATATAGAATGCAAGTTGTCTCGAGCTGATGTGGGGATTTTCTTGAAACTCGAAGTGAACGTCAACTTTTTTGTCTTCGGAAATTGACTTATCCATTTACTTTCTACCACTTTTGGGGAGATTTTCAACATGTCCCATTTCTCGAAACTTTTTCTCGACTTTACTAATTGTTGATTGAGAAATGGGCTCACGGTTGGGGTATTTAGCAACTTCTTTCTGTGTCGTTACTCTATCTCCATAGTCAATCAACATCAATATTTCGATTCGTTCAGTTTCTGTAAGCTTCATTACTAAATTATGATATTTTAAAGATTTTAACTATTGAACACTTGACTGATACACATCAATTGGTGTTTAATTGGAATTTAGCAATATTATCAGTAACATTTTCGAAAACAGTGGCGATTTTTACAATAGTAGTTCATTGAATCAGAATTTATGATTAAAAGTTTACCACACACAACCTAGATGAGCCCGTCCCAACCAGGATGTTCCTCTCTAAGCGAGGTACATCTCCGGGGAGGACTTCCACCACTTCCCCCCATCTTATCCGATAGGTCTCATCATCGTAGTTCGCGTTTCGGCGTAAAGCTTGTCCCTAGATAAAAGGGCTAGCAGCTGGGGGCGAGCCGTCTTCTCTTTGGCCGTGTAACCTCGGTGGTTTTTTCTTCGGCGGTCTTCCGTTGTGTGTGTTTGCGCTGCCTCTACAAAGTGCGTCCTCATCCGGCAAATTTTGGCTGAAAACACCCTTATAGAGTGTGTCTTCTTTTCTTCCGATCTCTTACAAGCGACTTTAAGCCATTAGCTGAGCTAATAGCTTTGTCACCTGTTCGAGGATCTGTTGTTTCGTTGTTGTCGTCGTTGTTTTCTTGTTAGCTGCGGCTTGGGCGTCTGTCTTCTTTACTGCTATTGCTGTTGTCCTTGTCTTCTGGTTGTTTTGGGCTTTTGGGCATCCTTTGTAGTTTGCCGGGTGTTCTCCCTGGCAGTTTGCACAGGTGGCCGGCTTGGTCTTCGGTCGTGAGCAGTCGTTTTAAAAGTTTACCAAATAGACAGTTTTGGTTGACCGTCATGTGGAGATAAATCTTCAAATAATTACATCGTTGTAAAGACGATTAGAAGACCATTCCAATGAGGTATCTTGAGACACATGAATGCATTTAAAAAATTCTAAAATGAAAATTGACCTGTTTTCGGATTTTTTTCAAAAGTCGTTTATTTTGGAAACAATGAATTTATTCCATACATTAGCGACATACTGTATACTTACAGCATTTTAACCCTTAAATGAGGGTACGATTCGCCCTTGAATATTTTAACGATAATGTCGTATTGGAGGGTTTTTAAATTTAAATTTTCCAGTATTTTTTACATTATAGATAAACAGTCAACTTTCTAAGCCTCATTTAATAATTTCCTATACAGAATTCCCTTGTGAAGAGTTTTCTTGTTAACGCTGTTTCTATCAAGGCGTTATCGTTATCAATGAAAACCTGTCTCGACAGAAGTGCCATGAAAGGGCGAGCAAATATAAACTAATCGATACACAAATATACGCAGAGGGTTTCTGTGCTATTTATAATAAATTTCTGGTGAACGCGAGGGGTAAACCACCTTAAAAAATTCCACTAGCTTACTTTGAAATCCCAACGGAATTCTATCAAAATCCTACGGAATTCAACATGTCAGAAATTTACGAGGAAACTTATAAAATATTTTGAATTTTAATATACAGTGTGACTGACCCATTTTGTTTGGAAGCACCTTTGCAAAATCCGCATTTCTCAACCGATTTTGATTTAATTTTTTGTTAGATTCAGTATCAAAAACAGTATTTTGGTACCATAATAACTATTTTCAAGGCACTATGTGCTGATTTTTCTTTGCCAAAAAAGACGAAAGTACCTACATTAGGCATTTTTTTTTCTTAAATACTACTGGATTCAGAACTGACAGACAAAGTTATTACAACGTGAATTTGGAAAAAAGTGATATTTTAATTAATTTTTTACGTAGAATATGGACGAGTTTTAAAGATTGCAACATAATAAACAAAAACTAGGACTCAAACATATTGCACAGTAAAAATTCGAAGCCGATAACTTAACCCGTTCTGCAGTTATAGCTTCCGAAAGTAATGTAAAATTGTCCTTAATAATTTGGATTGTTGGCAATGTAGTCCATGAAAACACGGTCATTCAAATTTCTTTCCTGTATTTTTTTAAAACGTTTTGTCACTGCTCAAGTCTCAATTAATACTTTGATATGTTTGAAACTTAGTTTGAAAAAAAACCTAGAAGTTCTTTAACAATTTATTTTATTTTAAACTACAACTTTGATAACAGCTGAGATCAAAAAATGTAAAGAAAAATACACTTTTCTATTGTTTTCACACATTACCGAACAAATGTGAACTGATATATTATTATTGATTATTTTTTTCGTATCATTTTCAACCAATTAGAACAATCAATTTAGTTGAGTTACCTCGTATAATTTCGATAACACCTGATTATACATATTATACCAATCAAAAATTTTACAAGTGATTATACATAGAGTAGCTCTACCAATCGAAAATTTTACATCAATATAAGAACAATACACAAACTAACATTACCGTCAAATTCTGACGTTTATCAAAAATGAGTCGATTCGGATTGTAATTTCCATTGTACCTACCAATTTATATCCAAATTAATAAATTGTTTATATTTACTCAACAAATAATCGTATCAAATACAATACGTAATTCAAAATAAATACGGTTATACATCTCTAACTTCCTGCATAATTACAAATCGTGTCAGTTTGACAGAATAATCCTCCCGCTTCGCGGTCGGATTATTATGCAACAAGTTATCGATGTATAACCTGATTATTTCGAAGTACTCATAGTATTACTACTAATTATTTTTTAAAGTTTCTCGAAATCAATATAAAATTGCGTTTGCGTATATCAAAATATTTTTTTTTACGTATTGATACAATTTGGCCCCTTACTTATGAACTCGCTTATGAATAACCCTGTATGCATCAAAAATACAGGAATTGGAATATTCAATTCCAAATTTAATCAGATACTTTTAATGAATAATAAATACTGAGACTTTGATGAATAACAATCAATATACAGTTAATTATTTTTTGACGTTTCAGGAAACCAATAGATATTTTCAATTTCAGTAATTCAGATATGTTCTAGCATTCTAGCCAATCCAAACATTACTACTACAGAATCTGCAGGCGAGCCTTGACCTAGCCAAACTAAAGTCATGGTTCCGGCACTGAGGCCACTGGCGGGCCCATTGTGCCATTCCTGCTACCTAGACATCCATGAAGCCGAGCCCCTCAATAAAGGCCACAATCTTTTTCAGTGGATGCCTGCTTGTGTCTCCAGGGGCCATGACAGGAATCCGAAGATTCGCCTGCGTAATACAGCCCAGTGTGGAGACTCTAAGAAAACATGGACTGACGTTTCGTCAGTCATGCCGTAACCCCTACATAGGGAACGTTCCTCTACTCCTAGGTTGTAGAGGTGCTTCCTCACACAGCAGTGCCCTGTTAGGAGTCCTGCTATCTTCCTCAACCTACTCCTTGGTAGTTCAATAGATGACGCAGCGAGTCCATCAGTCCATCCCTTCAGTAGAAGTTTGGATTGTGTAGGACCCTGCAGAGCATTCCAATGAGCGAGGTGCTGATTCCTCAGCCACTTCCTCGTCTCCTTGCGTATTATTTGTTTTGTTAGGCCGATGGTCGGGCCCGGGCCGCAGAAAGGAGCTGCCGCCCCTTCCGCTGCCAGTGCATCCGCCATTTCGTTGCCTTCAAAACCAGAGTGGGACGGAATCCATTCTAGCCGCACTGCGTTCCGACTTGCAAGATCAGCAAGTCCTGAGTTGATGGTATATCCACTCAGGGCTTTAATTGCTGTCTGACTGTCGGTGTATATGGTTATCCGTCGATCCACACAACCTCTGTCTAGGTTTATCTGCGCACATTCCAAGATAGCGTATATCTCTATCTTGGCCTGATATGCAGATACACCATCACCCAATGGTATACAGATTTGTGTCCTCGGGTTCTTAGAGTAAATTCCAGCCCCTCATGAGCCTTCTGTGAACCAGACAGTCCCATGGGGCTGTGTATTCGTCTCTTTATCCCAGGATTCTCTTTCCCGGATGATAGCCATGTATGGGGTTGCGAACTAGTACTTGCGCAAGCATTGGTCAGACGCTCGAGCCAGAACTGGAATATCTTCCAGGAGCCGGAGCTTCTTGGCGTGTATGCACTCTTCCCCTCTCCAATCTCCAAACATTACTATGGAGAGAATAATATACTTACATTATTTCAACGAGAATTATTCAATGTATATTGTTTTCATTGAATGACAACCACATGACAACGTACCCATAACGTGCCTATTCTTGATTTTACGCACACCTACCTATGTCATACACTTTCAAGAAATTCGTAAAATGAGTTCTGTTTATATTATGTATTTTGTCGAGTGATATAACTTTGTTGGAATAATAATTATTTAAAAATAAAATTAACAATAAAAAAAAACTTCTTCACGAGGAATCTAACCCGGGTCTGCCGCGTGAGAGTCTGGTTTGCTCACTACTCGACCACCGAGGAATATGCAAATTGTTTATCTATAACGTCAGATGTATTACATAATTTTTGTTTAAAAGGAACTAAAGTTCCTACCGTGTGTCCCGCGACACGTTCTACCTTTCTTAAACTCATTTATGGAGTCTAATCTTTTGTTTTTTAATTTGTAAATGATATGATTTGTTTTATACAGATTTACCCGCGTTTCATAAACTGCTATAAAGATTTTTGTCGAGTTTCTATCCCAATCCTGACTCATTCTTATTGATTTAATTTAAATTCTTCATACACAATCCACATAAAGCAACAGTTTTTTAGGAGAATAAAGAATCTAATAACATAACATGGAGAAATGAATAACATACAAAGCACAAAGCGTAGATACAAAGATAACCTCGTAACTGACATTTCAGTTACTTATACCAACAGAAGTTTTAGGTTTGCGTAAAAAAGTCACTAAAAAATTTACCAAGTTGCTGCAACTTATATGGCATAAAATTAGAACCAGTTCTATTTTGGTGCAACTCAATTGCATTGATAAGTTGTACCGTAGGAACACCTAAACTGCATGCAATTCTGTCGCCGCGATCGAGCAGAGACGAAATTGCACCGTCAGAACTGGGCTTTAGAGTAAATCCTGCAAAAATTGTGGTCATTTCCCAGTAGAAAAAACATCTCACTAAAAGGGCGGCCAATACTTTTCAAGCCGTGTAGTATTATTCTGAATGCAAAACTAACCTGGAATTTACACCTGGTGGACAAGACGTATAAGGGGAGAATCTTCAATTGTTAAATCCCGCCGCTACCCATTGATCACTGGCGTAGCCATATTTAAAAACTCGCGTTTCTTCCTACGTTAGAAACACTGTACGTATGTTCAACGGCTTCCTTAAAACTTTTAATAGTAAGGTATAAAGGTATAGTTCAAAGCCTCTAGTTTATAACTGGCCTGTTGGCTCTGCCAGTGCCAAAAACTTAGAAAAAAAAAAAGCCTCTAGTTCGTCTGCTGGTTGTAGGCTTTGTGACGTCACATTAAATTCAAGGCATCTAGAGGACATAAATTAAAAATATGACATGAACTAAAAAGAGGATAGTTACCAGCATAATTCTATTTTCAAGTTTGTGGGAATAATTTGAGACTTGAGGAAGTTAGAGTGAATATTCTACGGTTGAAAATTCCATTTCAGGAAATTATTTTTAGAAAATTTACGACCAATGAAATGCTCTTCCGTTGACCTTTCCTATAAGCAACTAGCCCAATAGCACACAAACAACGTAACGTTTAAAATTGGTCGCAGTAACAACAGTGCCCACAACTGTTATAAATCTGCAAACCGTATCTGAATAATTTTGTAGAAAATACAGAGAAATAATAACAAACATTCCTGATGCATATGTCACATTCTATAACGCTTTAAGCAATAATATTTTATAATTTGATTCGCTTGAAATACAAAATGTATTTATCATTTGCCAAAAAACTAATATCTAGCTCTTTAATTTGTAAATCAAACTAAAGCTATGAACATTATAAAAACATGCTACGTCATTGGCAATTTGAAAATTTAAATACATTGAATTATATGCAGAATATAGTATACAGGTTGTACCGAAACTCTCGTACTAAACGCAAACTATACGTCATACTAAATTTACCCATTCCATTACTTCTCCCACTTTGAATATTAGGCTGAAACAGGCAGCCGAACGCCATCGTCTTTACCTTTTGAATCAGGGAACCTCAAGAAAAAAATTTTTTTTTCTCTAAAAATTTGATCAATTTTTCATTGTTAAAAAAACAAAACAAGTGTTCAGTATCAATATATAGCTGCCAAAGCCACTGCCATTTACACTGTTGAAATAAAATAACGAAATATTAAATTTCACAAAATATGTTGTGGATTCCGTATATAAGCATAATAGAAATTTGATAAAAATTTTTTTGGGTATTTTGATAATCAATACAATCATTTAGTATCATCGATTGCTAAAGCCGTCGTCATTTACACTGTAAAATAATGTACTCAATATTCTAACAAAACAACATACCACACAACACAACACATTTAAAATCATTCCCCCTTCCATTATTAATGTTTCTGAGCATGTTTAAAATATTTTTAACAGTGAGGACGGCGCTTTTGAAGACGTTGATACGGAATACCTACGGAATGTTTGATTTGGTACCTAATTAGAATGAGCAAAAAAAGTTTCATCAATTAATGTCTATAACCTTTTTAGAGGCATCTACTTTATTCACAGTTTCCTGCTTCCCTGATGGCTATATACCACGGAGGACATTGAATTACACTTCAAAGTTAAACGGTGCTCGTATATCTGCGAGATAAAACCAACCATTTTAATTTGCAATTTGAAAGGACAATATCACAGACCTGTTTCGGCGTATTTTCCTCATCAGTATAAGATATAGATATCATTCGTTATCCTGAGAGTATAATTCTGGAATGGAGAAATCATTAATATCGCACAAATACTTACATCAATATCAGTCTTTAAGTGATATTGTCCTTTTGAATTAGAAACTAAAATGGTTGGTTCTATCTTGCAAATATACCAACCCCGTTTAACTTTGTAAGTGTAATTCAACGTCCTTCGTGGCATATAGCCAGGGGAGTAGTTGTTACTTCTTAGTGAACAGTCTTTGTTCTTGGATTGCGGATAATAATTGCTTTTTGCGGTTCAGTAATTCAAAAGGTAACGATGATGTGTGTAGTAAACAATTTATCACTCCATTGATACAATTTTTGAGGTTTGTAACTTTTCGATATACGATTAAAAACAAGGCCTTTCACGAGGAACTTTTGGATAATAGTAAATTAGGTTAGATGAACATAAAATCACATCTAGTATAGTTTGCGATTAGCAGGAGAGTTTTTGGACACTCTATATAATATAAAAAAGTTATTAATATATATAAACATTTTATGATTTAAATGACACTCTGGCATTGGTCCCATGAATAAAAATTATTTTTTCGGAAAATAAATTAGATTAGTTTAGTCAAATTCTGAGGTCAGTTATCTTTATGAGCACATATAGGTATTTTTTGTGATTTAATGAAGACCTATAAATAAAACAGAAATTAATTGGTACTTTGTGGCTTTGTTTTGAGCTAGCTCATTAAGATTAGATTAGTTTTGTTGAGGTGACTGTTGGTATTTTTCTCGAATTCAGGTTAAATTCTCCAGCCCGAATAATTTTATGTAGCAAAATGGCATTTATGAAGTTATTTGACTGTCGCTTTTCTTCGCCTATTACAAGAATTACCGTGAGGATCCGCAGTCAATAACACAACCTCAAACACACAACTAGTGATGAGCAAAGCAAGACCAAGACCAAGACTCGGTCTTGGTCTTGGTCTTGCTTATTCTACTTATTGTAATTAACTGTTTCGCTTGATTCTGACCTGTTGAAATTTTTCATCAATCCAGAGAGTTTTGCAGCTCACTTTTCTGTGTTCATATTTACTGTCGATTTTTCATCGCCACCATAAGGCTCTGGTTCAATGAATGCCATTGATACTTTATGTATGACCACCTCATCTGCCTCTCATGTTGCCCAAATTGGAAAAAATTGTGTAAAATTAGGTTCGTTTCAATCCCAATTCTAATTGGACTAATTAAACTGCATATAAAGACACTAGAGTGCGATTACGACAATATAGACGTTAGATGAAGTCTCTTTCAGTCAAATTCATTATTCCACATTTTTTAAGTACCAATTAAAAGCTGTAATAGACATTCGTTGATATAATTGCGGTTTTACAGAGAAATAGAGAGAAAAAAAGAAACAATTCAACTGAAAAAAAAAAACGATTTGTTCACGAAACGCGAAGAATGCATTGAGAGAGATGAAAATGCCATGTTAGTAAATTGATTTCAGAGGAGGATATTACAATAAAGCCATCGGTCACTTCTGACAATAGAGAAAAAAATCTCGCTGTAAAATCAATATCAATTCCGAATGTATTTCAAAACATGCATTCTTTGGAAAAACCATCAGCGGTTCGTTATTGATGTGTGAGAATAGGGGAAATATTTGGGATCAAATCAGGGTTGTACAAGTATGTATGTATATTCAAAAAGGCCCAAAATATCTATTATCTGCAGGCTTAAGTTTAAGTGAATGTACCTCTTCTATCCAGTAGTCTTCTAGGATTTTGATTTATTATGCAATTCGCAAGTATGTAGATGGAGTTTTCTTCTTTTATTTTATTTTATTTTATTTCATTTTCCTTGCTCAACTATTTTTCGCTTTATGAGGTATTAAGGCTACAGTATCCCGTCAGGACACCTGCTAAAACTCTTAGGGCCCGATTTCACAAATCATTTCCTAAAGTTAATTAATATCTTGGTCAGATTACTCTTATTCTCTTATTTTCTTTGTCTTTATTTACGGGAAATTTTCCATATCATTGGAAATCCAGTTATATCACACCGAATTTCGAATATGGTGACAAATCGAATATTGAAAATTGTAAACCCATATATATATATATATATATAATTATAAGCTGAAAAGCGACAAGCGCATGCGCATTAAACTTTGGTACCTCCCCCGTATTCTAACTAAATATTTTCAATTATTTTTGATAAATTCATTGCTTCTTCTTTTTATTGTATCTCGTATAAAAGAAGATCTATTCTTAACCTAATTTCGATAATTAGTCGAATTCCACGTGTTTGTGTGGATTCTTCACTTTGTTTTAAAATGAATTTTTATATTTTAACTTTTTAATTATTTTACAATGTGACTGTTATGTGACTATAACTAGGGCTCTTAAAGCCATTTGGATTGTTTTTTCTTGAAATAATTTGCTTAATGCTTTTCCCGATTATAACATCAAGGATACATTCTCGATTAGCGTAAGTTATGAAACTGTTGTAGCGAGCTGTTTTGTAAATTATGTCTTTTCTCACTTTTGTAGTTCCCTGAAGATGTAAATAAATATTTACGAAAGTTTGGAAATCTAAAAAGAGTACTCTTTTCCTTCATTATTGCTGCTTACCTCAATATTTGTCTGTTTGTATATAATTATATATATACATAGTGCAACACCTAAAATGTTTGGTAGTTTTTGATCAGACTAAAGTTTCTTTAAGCAATGTTATTGGAGACGAACAGCACGGTTTCACTAAGAGGAGATCTACATTAACGAGCCTCCTTCTCTTCACTGACTTTGTTTCAAATGCTGTGGAGAATAAGCATCAAGATGATGTTGTCTATACCGATTTTCCAATGCACTCGACACAGTCAGTCATGGAATTCTTATTCATAAACTTAAAAACATCAACTTACTTGGTTCTTCTTCAAAAATGGATTGAAAGTCATTTAACAGGTAGGTATCAGTATGTCAAAATAAAGGATTATATTTCATGGGAAATATTGGTGACATTTGGGGTTCCACAGGGCAGTCACTTGGGTCCTCTGTTATTTCAAGTTTTTATGAATGAGTTTAGGTATAAAATTGTACACTCGGAAATGTTTGCTTTTTGAAGATGGTCTTAGGTTATTTCTCCATAACTTACTCTGTCATAATATAGTCTGCCCGCAATTACTATCCCGCATTGGTTTCCATGTCCCTTCTAGGTCAACAAGGAATAATCAAACTTTTGCAGCTCCATTCCATAGATGTAATTGTGGGAAGCCAGTAAGCAGAATTTTATTCAGTGCAAACAGGTTGGATCTGGATTTTTTAACATAAAGGCAACTCCTACGAGAGATGAAATCTTAGTATAGGATTGAGATTGCATTATTTTAATATTGTATCGTGATTAGTAATTCCGTTGTTATAATTGTTGTTATTTATATCAAGCTTAAATGTTATTTCACACGTTCAACTTATTTTGTCTTTGTTTTTATAAAATACGTGGTGTTACCCATAAATAAATAGAATAAATGAAGATTAGAAATTCCTAATAGTATATTGGTCATTCCACGTCAAATTGACCTATAGTTGGAACCGAATTTTGGTCAGATGTCAATTTAACATGGAATGACTCATATTACATCACGAGAGTTGTAATCAGCTCACAACTCAAGTTGGGTACTATACTATTTCTACCATCGTTTTTATCAATAACTTCCGAGATAACTTGTATTCATTGATAATATTTATAACTATTCCCTTATCCGTGTTTGGCGGTTGTTATGCGGTGAATGGTCGCGGGACGTAAACTGTGCAGTTTGTTCTTTTTGGATATTGGTATTTTCAGAGTATGTAAAGGTCTGTAAATCACTTCCGATTGAATTTTTAACTCGATTTTTAATTATATTGGCTCCTTAGCGTGAAAAGTAAATATCCTTGTATCCTTGTAAAATTAAAAAATAATTAAAAATTAGAAATAAGAAAAAAATAAGAAAATGAAAAAAAAAAAGAAAAAGGGTTTATGTAGCTTAAGGTATCATATTATAAAATGTATATATCTAGATTTATATTGAATTAAATAAACTATTAATGTATGGTAAAACTATGGTAAGTCGAAAAATTGGTTAGGCCAATGGAACCACAAGGATCCGCAGTCAATATCACAACCTCACACACACACACACACACACAATTATATTGGCTGTTGACGTCTTATTTATTGACTTATCGATAGAGTTTGTTCAACCATCCTTTACCGTTACGTCATAATCGGTGACGTATTCTGCTGTTTCACGTTTGTATTATATTTGTTGAATGTTATTTTACACTTAACCTCAAAAGTATAATCAATGACATATGTTAAGAATTGTTCACAAAATATGACAACTGAACTGTCAAAAGTGACAAATAAAGTTTACGTCGACATAATTTGTTAAGAAATACGTTAATGATGTCATAGTTCCGTCTCATCCATTTCATGAATGAGAGATCAGAATGGACAATCTATGACGTAACGGCAAAGGATGGTTGAACAAACTCTATATGCTTCTGCTGTTGAAGATTTCGATCCGCCATGTCGTTCAAGAGCCATTTTCCTCTTTAGACCATTTCAGAATGACGACGCTGACAGATTGGCTATATTGTTCTGGAAACACGCAGCCTATATGCTTTTCCTGCAAAACAGATTTTTCCCAATGTTTAAAAAATCGCTAAAAAATCGGAAGGGTCCGTCTCGATAAAAGCTGAAAGAGAACTCTCTGTTCCAAAAACCGGAAATTTTTCCAATGGGTTTATTTTGGTATCTTTTTTACCCACCCAATAGGAGGTGATCCCACTCCCCCTTCTCAGGTTCACACTTCCAAAGTTGTATTATCGTATTTGACACTCCCTCCTTAACAAAATTCAATTTTCTTCAGGTGGCTCCCATTATTTTAGAATTAATTAGCCCACAATTTACCTCCCTGACTGGATAACTAAATTAAATCCGTAAAATTTTTCTCGCTCTTCGACTCTTCCAAAATATTCATGAGGCTGAAACAAATTTCCATAAATAATTTGATTTCTAGTGGTATTACTAGTGAACATTTCTTAGCGTACGATTTAATTTTCAATTAGGAGTCATAAAAATTTCCGTTGGCCATTGGCGTACAATTACATTTTCATGTGGGATCAATCTATTTGTAAAAATGAATATATCAAGGGTGTATGATGACATTTATTTGTTAATATACTATTTATCATGTGCGCACGATAGAGTTTTCAAAAAAGATTTATTTATTAGCAATATTTTCATCTACCATGGGCGTAACATTATAGATTAGATTAGATTAGATTAGAACTGGAGTGGCTCTTTGTTCTATCCCATTTGTTCAGATCCCATTTGCTCTATCTCATTAGCCTGGATACCACCTCCCTTGCGTAGCTCTCCGTCCTTGGTTTTTCTTCTCCGAGTAAGTAAACCGCGCCCTTGCTAGGCCTTCGCATGCACAGAGTATGTGCTCCGCGGTTTCGTCTTCTTCCTGGCAAAACCTGTATAGGCCGTTATATAGTAGGCCAATGTTGTGCATATGTTTTCTCAGCCTACAATGTCCGGTCAGCATTCCCACCATCATTCTCGTAGTTTCTCGACTTCGACATAGTAGGTCGTGTGACAGTTTGGCCGAAGGGCTTTCAAGGAATAATTTAGCGTTCCTTTTCCTGGGGTTCCAAACCACCAGTACAACGACATCAATTTGTGAATGCACTCTTTACTTGGTCATTTAGCAATTCCACAGGAAGGTTCTGATCCTATCATGATCTCCGTTGCCCCCTACTTGGCTAATTCATCGGCCTTCTCATTACCTTTTATTCCTTGGTGACCTGGCGTAACATTATAAGTAGTATTAGTGTTTCCTTCTTTCGTAGGCGTATTGTATGATTTTCACTTCAGTCGACTCCGAACCATTTCATTTTCCTGATCGTTGCTTCCTTTGAATAACACAGATTTTCACGAAAAATTTTCAATCAGAAGATATAGAATTATTCTATTAGGGGTATGACTTATCAGCATCTGCATAAAATAACTGCCCCAAATAACATATATACGATTTTTTTCCACAATAATAGCGGCGAATATTTTTTGGTTTATTTGTCTAAGTATGGGATGTATCCGCCAACCAGAACCGCAGATCAAATTTTTGTTATTTTGGAGTATTGGCCCACTAAAATAGATTGTTTTCATTGGAACCATGATTCAGTTCTACTTCATCTGATTAGGCATATAAAGGTTGTTTGCATCGTTTATAGTAGTAAACCCGTTTAAGTTAAACACAATTAATGTTGCCTTGGTATGCACCGAAGTTAACTTAAACCTGAAAGAAGTTTGACAAAGTCGAAAAATTCAAGATCTATTTCTGTGAAAAAGGTTCTTTAGTGACAATGCGAGTACTTTCGTTTACAGTTGTTTTATTTGAATTTCGAATGTAGTTTGGACGTGGTTTGGACGTATTTCATTGATAGAACGTGCAAAAAAATTGAATTATGAGAATCAACCACTTCCAAGTGTCAAAAATAACAGTTTAAAGACAAACCGCAATTAAGTCTAAAGGTTCAACCCCTATAGATTCGATGGTGCGTACCAACTTAAAAGCATAAACAGTGCATAAGGCCATGAGTGCTCAGTACCGAGAGGGTGAAAAACGTACCCTATTAAGAAGACTTCGTTGTCCGACCGTGTGTCATCAGGCTGTATCTCATGAAACCGTTATACTTAAACATTTTAAATTTTCAAAGATGATGTATTTTTGTTGCCGCTATAACAAGTACAAAAAAACAAAATAAAATAAATATCCAGGCTCGTTTTTTTTCGATATTGATAACGGCAACAGGTAGCTGGCCCCGTGGCTTAGTTGGTTAAAGCGCCTGTCTGGTGAACAGGAGATCGCAAGTTCGAATCTCCCCCTGACATCATCATTTTTTTAGCGATAGTTATATACTAATTGAAACTATGAATATGAATCACAAAAGTAAAATTAATCGGCTAAATAAATTATATTAGCTTCACTTATATGTGTGTATGTTTTTATAGATTATTATGTCAATTCATATAAATTGTCACTTTTGTGACTTAACTAACGTAACAATTACGTTCGCTGTTAAGTTATTTGTTTATACTGGAAATTGATAAAGGCGACTGTCAGTTTCACCCAGATCGTATTAAAATGATATGCCAAGTTCTTTAAATGTTTTTCGTGCCAAAGCGATATTTAATAAATATGAAAATAGCAGTGAACGGAATTAATAATAAAATTCATATTGCATTTTATCATAAAACGAGTTAGAAAATTTCTCCCGAGATTTTTACATCTTCTATTGCATGGAGTGATATAGAAATTGTTACCGGAGAATGGAATGCTTTTTAATAATATGAGACACGTTTTATCCTGGAAGGTTTAAGGAGAATATTCGTTGATAAACCCAAACCGGCAATATAAGTTGAGCATTGGGAGAAATTAAAATGAATAAATTTGAAGTTAGTAGTAAAACAATTTTAAACTAGCAGTCATGGGGTCTAAAGTAAAAACGCAAATAAATAAACCCTTGTTGGAAAATGGATCACAAAAAATCAATCTCTTATACACATTTCATCGTAAGCCCAGGTGAATTAATAGACCCCTCCAAAAAATTTCATCGTGCGCCCATGGTAAATGAAAATTTCTACTAATTGATTATTAACCCCCTCTGAAAATTTCATCGTACGCTCCTGGTAAACATTATTGTCCTATTTATAAAATGTCACCGTACTCCTATGATAAACGGAGTACGCTCATGTTACAATCGAGGAGCAACACATTAGAATTAGAATTAGCATGTCGCATCACGCAAACACATAAGTTTTGCCAATTTCGAAAATCGCCCAATGCGGTTGAAGCAGTTTACATTTAGCAATATCCTTAGGACATTGATAATAAACGAGATAATTTTATGGCAACCGTAAGCTCGTTGCTTGGTAACAAGCTTCGATTTCGGGCTCGAGAAATTTGTCATAAAATTATGAGGCATTTGTAAATGTCCGAGGCATATTCAGCGGAAAATTTTTTGAAAGAAAAATTCATAACTCACAGGCACGCACTAAGGGGGCGGTTGCCCGGTCGCCAGTATATATATAGAGGCGTCGTAAGCACCTTTGAAAAAAATTAAATTGAAACTTTCCTTTTTTTAACTTTTCTGTTGTCAGTTTTTTATTTTTATCGTTAAATTTTACGATACTTTTATATGAAGTATTTTCAGCGCTCTCTGTTATGTTGTAGGATCCTATGCAACCGTATTTCAGGCGAAAATTCACGCCATTGTTTCATGTGTGGAGATATTGAAGCATGCCAATCTCATACATAGAGCAATAAAAATTTTCTTGCATTGATTTTCGACTGCCATAAAAGACTCTTCAATAGGAGAACTCAATAAAGTATTGCTGGTCTGGATCCCTGGCCATTCTGGCATGGATGGAAACGAGAAGGCAGACTCTCTTGCAAGGGAGAGTGCCGCACATGGTTCTATCGGACTAGAACCTACTATTGGAATCGAAATAAGTTTTGCCAAACAAACACTAAATACCTGGACAGCAAGAAGAGCTTTGGACTTCTGGCATAATTTGCCAGGATTGGTTCATTGGTTCATCCACCAGACAAGCAACTGCCTCTCCTCCTCGGCACGCTTATATTACAGCAGTAATATGGTAAAATTTTCAAATAAGACCTTCAGGAGTAGGAATATTTTCATTCCATAGCAAAATTATTATGTTATCTTCAGACAAATTTAACGAAACTGAACCGGATCTGCTTGTAGTTTGTCCTGCTGTCATCAGGAGCATTCGGGCTGGTTTGAAGACTATTGTTCAATTGTTAATCATAATATTATAATCGTTATAGTACTTTTTTGTAAAAGACTGCACGAAACGTTCCACATTGTCTTCGCTGTTGCTTCTTTAAATTCGCTCCCGTTTTCTCAAATTGACCCAAATATTTTGGCACACAACTAATACAGTTACGAGAAAATTTCTTCCATTTTATTGCCGAATAATAAAAAAATATTAGTCATTATATATTATATTTTTAAACTAGTCATTAAAATGAGCATCAATAACATTAATCACTTGGCGCCTAGAATATCGATTAATATGATAAAAGCAAATATAATTGAAACAAATATAGATAAATTAGCTCTCCACGGTGGAATAACACTAATTAACAAGCTAGAAGAAGCACAGCATCAGCTCCAAGATGGAGGATTGCGTGAAACAAGAATTCACTTGAAAGAACTGTCAAAAACCAGTAATGTAAAAGTAGTTTGCTAGAGCAGAATTAAATTTCGTGATATAACGGTTCTCACATTCTATTGGAGCATTCCTGAACAAAAAACAGATGTACCGGGTGGTTCAATAAGCCGATCTCTCGGCTATATATCAGAAACTATTCATGTTATAACTTTAGGAGGAAAAATTCATCAGGAATAGTGGACAAGAGAAATTGCTGGAAATGACTTTCAAGTTTCTAGGTTAACCGCTAGGGGGCGTAACCTGTAAAGAAAAATTTAAAAACCAGTTTTTTGTGAAATATGCCCAATTTTACCCAGTGTCAAATTAGTAAACTAAAAAAAGGTCTAAATTTCGCACAAATTAGTACTTTTTATTCTATTTTTCCAAATAAAGGGTGGGGGAAAGTGGGAAAGTGTTTGTGGATGAATACCTATAACTTTCAACTGATTTTAACGATAAATAGTTAGAAATCAGACAACCTAGGACATGCCCCAAGATTGTATGATGAAAAATAAATTCGTTACGGAGTTGAGCAACAATAAGGAATGGGATCCAAATACCATTACCAGACTTGGAAAGAATGCCATTCAATGGTACACAGACAGCTCAAAAGCAATAGAATGAACTCGGATAGGGGTGTTCGGAATAGAATCAAAACACTCTGAAAGCTTGGGAAAACCCAAGTATCTTTCAAGCGGAAAATCACCATAAGAAAGTGCGCCCAGTTCAATATTTATAAAGGATACAAAAGGATCATCATAATGTCCAATAGTCAAGCAGTCATTAAAGCAGCTCTTGAATAATCAATTCCATAATGGTGTGGGAATGCCTAGGAAAACTCAATGAACTTAGCGATAACAATATAGTCACCTTACTATTTATTCCTGGACACATTGGAATAGAAGGAAATGAAATAGCAGATGAACTAGCAAAGAAATACCCTTTTGGAGGTTTGAACCCTTCTGCGGAATAAGACAAATCTTATTCGAGTTTTAATTCTTATTGAAAAATTTATTAAACTCAATCACGGAGCTTCCAGGATTAGTGGCTTCTAGTCTATTAAAAAGGTGTACAAAGATCAAATCATGTAATTAGCTGACTCGTAAAGAAAATGCGTAATTTGTATTTACTCTTGCCGATTTCAGTAACAAATCGTTGGTGTTAATTATAATCGAGCGACCACCTTTTATGTGTCTGTTTATACGGTACCGACTGCAATTATACCTACAATAGCAATTATTAAAAAAATCTAATACGATTACTTTCGTAAACGTCACTTCAAATAATAGCTGAAGGCTGACCGTGCTCGTTCATTAAAATTTTCATTCTAGACAGTTATATTATGTTATTTATTAGATTTATTAGATAAATAGCATAATAGAAAGGTACACGTATCAATTAATATATCTAATACCTAGATGTTAAAATTCGTTATTCTTAAATCTGCAAAATGAAGAAATCAAAAAAACGGTTAGTAATGTTACAGGGTTCAAATTATAGAATGAATCAATAATTTGCTCTTCCACTCAACTAGTCACCAGTAACCAAATACACACTACCCAAAAAAAAGTTAAAATAGAACAAATAGAGAAATCCATTGCCAAGAAGACAATTACGAATCCAATATGATTTTTAATATTTATATTTTGTGTAGAAACCAGAAATATCAAATTTTATGACAAAGAAAATGAATGACATTTCATTTAAATCTTCGTCACTTATCACCTTAAATAAGGCGGTGGAATGTTTGGACATCGTTAAGCGATCAACTTATCTGAGGTTAAAATTCTGTACGTCGGCTCTAAATGAAAGTTTTTTATTGTACAAGTTCGAATGTTTTTGTGTATATAGAATTTTATAATTTTCACGTATATTGCGACATTCTTCCAAATTAAGCTACTGCAAATCTTTATAATATAATGAAGTGGGTGCTCGTCTTCTTAATCCACAAATAAATCCAATGCAACAGTTCTGAATACTCTGTAATCTCCACATCAGTAAGTACGTTAGAAACTTTTTTTTTGTTAAAACTCATAAAGTATGCTATAAGAGTTATAAAAATAATTTGTCATCACCCAGAAGTAGTTTTATAAGAGACCTAGCAAAATCTCTTGTCCAACCATACATTATGAAGGACCGACCGCCTTGAAAACTCTAGAATATCGAGAGAATTACGAACACATTAGTAGAATCCTATGCGTGGAAGTTCCTCAAGATGTAGAGTTTGTCCCGGAAACACGGAAATATTGTTATATCTGTCCATCCAAAATACACAAAGAAACGAAATACCTATGAAATGACTGCCAAAAGCCAATATGACTCTCGTGTTCAAGTAAATATGTTCGCGGTGTCTCGAAAAAAAGGAATAGAAACATATTGCACAAACTTTTGTTCCAGACAAAATAAAAGTTTTTAATGTTTAGTACAATTCTTTGAAGTGTTAACTTTATGAATATTATGTTATATATGAGGATTTTTTCAAATTTTTGTCCAAAAATATAATACATTTTGAATACCTAGAAACTTTGGTTTAAGATTTTTAATGATTTTTCTCTTTCATAATGTTCATACTTTAATTTCTTAACAAATAAAAAATATTGCTTATTTTGAAATACAATAATATTTGTGGTTTTGGCTGAATTCTTTTTCAATTTATTCTATTGGAATAGTGGCCGTCAAACTCCAGTAGTCTGGCAGACTCCACTCCAGAGGTTATGGACAAAAAGTTCATCTCAGTGGCTACGGGTGTTCTAGTCCTGAAAACCACATTGCCATTGTCCTTATTCATGATAATATTTACAAAAAAGACACGCCTAGACGAAATTTTATAGCGAGATTATGCTACTCAAAATAGTCCTATAGTAATGATTGTATGTTTTATCTATGTTTGTACCTACTACTACTACTACTACTACAGAATGTGCAGGCGAGCCTTGACCTAGCCAAACTAAAGTCACGAATCCGGCACTGAGGCCACTGGCGGGCCCATTGTGCCATTCCTGCTACCTAGTCATCCATGAAGCCGAGCCCTTCAATAAAGGCCACAACCTTTTTCAGTGGATGCCTGCTTGTGTCCCCAGGAGCCATGACAGTGACTCCGAAGATTCGCCTGCGTAATACAGCCCAGTGTGGACACTCTAAGAGAACATGAACTGACGTTTCATCAGTCATGCCGCAACCCCTACATAGGGAACTTTCCTCTACTCCTAGATTGTAGAGGTGCTTCCTCATACAGCAGTGCCCTGTTAGGAGTCCTGCTATCTTCCTCAACCTACTCCTTGGTAGTTCAATAGCTGCCCCAGCGTGTCCATCAGTCCATCCCTTCAGTAGGAGTTCGGATTGTCTAGGACCCTGCAGGGCATTCCAATGAGCGAGGTGTTGGTTCCTCAGCCACTTCCTCGTCTCCTTGCGTATCGTTTGTTTTGTTAGGCCGAGGGTCGGGCCCGGGCCGCAGAAAGGAGCTGCCGCCCCTTCCGCAGCCAGTGCATCCGCCATTTCGTTGCCTTCAAAACCAGAGTGGGCCGGAATCCATTCTAGCCGCACTGCGTTCTGACTTGCAAGATCAGCAAGTCGTTCTCGACATTCGTCAGCAAGTCCCGAGTTGATGGTATATCCACTCAGGGCTTTAATTGCTGCCTGACTGTCGGTGTATATGGTTATGCGTCGATCCACATAACCTCTGTCTAGGTTTATCTGCACACATTCCAAGATAGCGTATATCTCGGCCTGATATGCAGATACACCATCACCCAATGGTATACAGATTTGTGTCCTTGGGTTCCTAGGGTAAATTCCAGCCCCGGCTCTGTCACCAGAGCATGAGCCATCTGTGAACCAGACAGTCCCATGAGGCTGTGTATTCGTCTCTTTATCCCAGGATTCTCTGTCCCGGATCATAGCCCTGTATGGGGTTGCGAAGTAGTACTTGCGCAAGCATTCGTCAGACGCTCGAGCCAGAACTGGAATATCTTCCAGGAGCCGGAGCCTCTTGACGTGTCTGCACTCTTCCCCTCTTCGCACGTATCCCAGACGCTTCATGCGCAGCAAAGCACTCCCCGCCTCAGCCTCGATCACATGGTGGAGAGGCCGAAGACCAAGGATCACTTCCATCGCAGCAGTTGGTGTAGTCTTCATGCAGCCAGTTGCACCCAAACTGACCACCCTTTGAAGGCGTGCCAGTTGCGATCTAGCCGTGACCAAGGTTACCCTCGGCCACCAGACCAGAGCCGCATATGTGAGCATAGGCAGCATAATAACTCTATAGAACCATATGATCCTTTTGGGGGTCAGTCCCCACCTCGGACCAATGGCTCTCCTACAGGCCCAATACGTGTTTGTCACCTTGCTCAGGCGACTATCAAGATGAGCCTTCCATGTCAGTGATTTACCAAGGATCACTCCTAGATACTTCACCTGTTCAACCACCGGCAGTGGTACTCCATCAAGATTTAGACCCTCAGGTCTTATACCTCTCTTTTTGGTGAAAGCAACTATCTCAGCCTTGGCAGGATTAACTGCAAGTCCGTGTTCGTTACACCACCCATGTACCCTATTCAGAGCCCTTTGCATGAGGTCCCTGAGAACGGTAATGTGCCTTCCAACAACAAGGACAACGATATCATCGGCATACCCAATCGTTAGAAAGCCCTCACCGTTTAAAAGGGTTATTAGCTCGTCAATGACTAGGTTCCACAATGTGGGCGAAAGAACTCCCCCCCAGCGCCTTCTCCACCTGGGTTACCAGTTGGTGTAAGGCACTTTCAGTTGACTTACCACACCTAAAAGCATGTTGGTTGTTGTGCAAAGGATACCTGAGCTCAACCTTTTCCTTTATGTACCGATCAGCCACCCTCTCCAGTGTTTTCAGCACAAAGGATGTTAGGCTAATGGGTCTAAAGGATTTAGCCACCGTATATGTAGTACGACCCGGCTTGGGTATGAAGACTACTTTCACCTGCCTCCACTGTTCAGGGACATACCTACGTGCCAAACAGGCCCGAAAGATATGCACCAGAATTGTGCCAACGGCCTCCCAGCCTTGTTGAAGCAAAGCCGGGAAGATTTGGTCTTTCCCCGGAGACTTGTATGGTCTGAATGACCGTATCGCCCATGTACTCCGCTCGTATGTGACTATTTCTTTTGCTAGAAGATAGTCCTCTTTACATGGTCGCTGTATACCATCATAACCCATGTCAGGACGCTCCCGCTCGATTCCCTCACAACCGGGGAAGTGTGTCTCTAGTAGATGCTGCATATCCCCCTGGGTTTCGGTGAAAACACCCGGTGCGACTTCCATGCAGCCTAGAGCGCTTGTACCTATGTTTGTACCTACTTAATACTTTCTGTATGTATGTGTACAAAATAATCTATTTTCTCTTTAAAACTCAAAATAAATAGATGCAAAAAACAAAAAAAATATGAGTACTTCAGTGCTTAGAACTCTCAAAATTAGCGATAATTAATACGTAAATCTAAACAACGTTCCAAAATTTTAAATTTTCCGGCCGGTGTAATTGTATTGGAACATTCTAATAAAAGCTGTTCTTAAAAATACATGGCGCAGTCATCATTCATAATAAAGAGGTATTTTTATATGCCATTGATAGATTTCCAATATTTATTTGTTATAATACAAGCTTTATTTTTTTCTCTTCTCCAGTATATTTTGAAATGCGTTATAACAAAAGAGAAAAAAAACTAATATACAACATCAGCTGTTTCTTATAATACAGTAGAAAATTTAGGCTAACGGAAGTAATCCTTTCAGTTTTAAGAGTTTCCCGTGGAAAGTGCTTTTTACGTTTATTACTTTCATTTGTTTAACAACTTGGATATAAAACTGTTCGCCACAAACCTATAATTTAAAACGAAATATTCTAAATAGTATCGCAAAATCGAAAAACTTTTTCCATAAAATGAATCGAATAATTTTAAAAAGTAGGCCAAAGGGTTTCGTTGTTATGTGCTTAATGACCCTCGAGAAACGAACTGTTTAGTTTTTTTATATCAAAAGGAAATTTTTAACTAACGACTTTGCCCATTGAAAGAATCTTGGACTCTAAAAAGTATTTATAGTTCTGAAAGAAAACAAAAACAGACTCTTTTAATAATAAACGACTTTATTCTTGAGGTATTGATTCCATTCTCCAATTCTTATTATCGTGTCTCAACTACAAATTTCATGAGAAAAAACATTGACTTATCATATTTTATTGAGACATTCTGTATATTTTGGTGATAATTTTAAAATGTAGCCTTTATCAATATACTTAGTGACACATTTTAAAATCCAACCACAATCGTTAGTCGCCCTGTAGTTAATAAAACTGTCTTGCAACTTTCTTCTCCGAATAAAAAAATAATCAGTTCCTTCGTCCTATGCTAAATTTTTTTTTTAAAAGTTACTCAACTACACGCACCGGCACGAAAAACGGATCAGTTGAATTTTTTTAAACAAACTTCAAATTTTAATGCTTTGTGATGTTTTATTATTATAATATCTTACACACATATAAAATAACATGTTTAAAATATTTTTTAACAACAATTGAACCTTTATTTGAAGTAAAAACGTTTATTTGAGTTAAAATAATAAACCCCATAGATCTTATTACTTGGAAAGTGCATGGGCCATGAATTTTGAGAAATGTGACAGATCCAACGTGACAGATACGTGTTAAATTTGTGCTGCGTTCATTTAATCTATAGTGATACATTTATTTAATCTAAAAAATATGTCTGTTAATCCCGAAACAGCAGCTGCTATTGTTGCGTTGCTTCAAGATGGGAGGAGTGAACGATATGTTGCCCGACAGTATAATGTATCCAATAGCACTGTGCACCGTATTTTACACGTTTTTTGGAAACTGGAGCTTACAATAGTGAATAGACGACCTGGAACTGGTCCTCAACGCAGAACTAGCGCTCGTGATGATCGTTTTATCACCTTACAAAGTCTACGAAATCGTCATGCTACAGCTGTTGAAATCAGAAATCAACTTCAGTACGTACGGCAAACTAATGTAAGCGAGCGGACAGTTAGGCGAAGACTCAGGGAAGCCAACCTAACCAGTCGTAGACCTGCGACAGGCCTAGAATGTCTTAGGCATCATCGTGTTGCACGACTTCAGTTTGCCAGAATTCATTAGCACTGGGGTGAGAATGAATGGAGGCACGTTTTATTTACTGACGAGTCCAGATTTAACTTACGGTCTCCAGATGGCCGTGAGAGAGTATGGCGAAGGCCACACGAGCGTTTTGCTGAATGTACCTTCAGCCCTAGGGTAGGATATCAAGGGGGATCCGTTATGGTGTGGGCCGGAATTTCTCTGGAGGCACACACAGAATTGTACATCCTTCCGAGAGGCTCCTTAACTGCTGCCAGGTACATTGAGGACGTTCTCCAAGATTTTGTTGTCCCTTATGTTGATTTTATTGGAAATTACTTTCTTCTTATGCATGATAACGCAAGACCTCATACTGCGAGAATCACTCAACAATATTTAAACGAGGTAAACATTCCTGTTATGAACTGGCCAGCGTTAAGCCCAGATACCAACCCCATAGAACCTGTTTGGGACATGCTTGGGCGAAGAATGCGAAGTCGTGTTCCTGCTCCTTTAACTTTAAATCAGCTGCGACAAGCTCTTTTAGAGGAATGGGAACTTATTCCACAAGCGGACATTCGGCATTTGATTTTAGGCATGCCAAGAAGGAGACAGGCATTAATTCAAGCACTTGGGGGCAACACCCGTTATTAATAATGCGTCTCCAAAGTTTGGGATAGCAAGTCGTTTCAGTTTTGAATAATTTAAAGTCGTTTTGACACATCAGAAATTTATTTTCGTCCTGGTTTTTTAAATTGTTACAAAAAGTCTTTTGTTCTCGTTTTTTAAATTGTTCGGAACAATTTTTTTTGTTATTTTATTTGTGTGTAAGATATTATAATAATAAAACATCACAAAGCATTAAAATTTGAAGTTTGTTTAAAAAAATTCAACTGTTCCGTTTTTCGTGCCGGTGAGTGTATTTACGTTTACAGATCATTTTTAAATTGCCCTAACGAGAATTGAAATTTCACTTCCTGTCCATTAATTTAAGCATCAATAATAACGTATTAACAGAAGAGAGGGAATATAAATTTCTGCTGTCTGGTGCTATCGTTCCTGAGGGAAATGCTCCGCCACCAGAGACCGTTGACACTACCGCCGAGTGTAACTGACACGCACGCAAATTCATCAACAGTGTTACTTTGTGAATTATTTTCACAGAAAACAGTGTCAGTCGATAAAATCATATTTTCGAATATAAAACTTTCACGAAAAAGATTTGAGATTTAATTACCGAATATTCGAGGTTCAGCCCTTAAAAATTTTGCAACAAAATTTGATCCAGATCTCCGGTTAGAGCTATAAACGTCTGTGCGGTGCAGTATTATGTTTTTATAACGTCATAAAAATAGTTTAACACCGTGTTCTATTTTTGAGGAAAATAAACGTACGTAAATAGTAGTGCACAACTTGAATACAATGTCTTCAACCCAATTTTTCGTTAGATCGTTTGGCATTCGTGCTCAAGAGGAAATTTATTTTTATTGTTCCGTTTTCTGTTTGCCGCTTTTTATACCGGAAACAGTTATTTGATTTATATACCAGGATCACTTAATAAACAATAAAATCAGTTGAGTAGAGAAAACGTGAGCTTAAATAAAACCCCTTCCTCATATCGGGGAGGAAACTCGTACTTCCCACACCAGGGAAACAAGTATATACTTTCCTTCTCATATAAATTGGTTGTTGGCTTAATGCATTTCCCAACCTAAAAATATAGTCCAGTAAACGAAGGTGTCAACATGGGCAATTGGTCCAGCAAGAGCAATTTTTTTTTAATTATCAGGTTATGGTAGGGACATTTAATTCCCAAAATGTCAGGTACCTGACCATTGTGGAAGGGTGGGAAAATGGCTCTGAAATTCCAGAAAATCCGTTTTCCCGCGATATCTGCCGAGATTTGACCATTGGAGAATTTTTGTTCAGACGAAAAATGAAGAGCAGTTCCTTACCCACAAAAATGATCCTCAGCATTTTTTCGAAAAATTAGATAGTTTTCGAGATAAATGGCCCGAGCGCCGACCCAAAATTGAGCTCCAGACCGGCTTATAGAGAGCACGCTCTAAGGGCTTGTCGTCCCCAAGTAAATTACTAATTTTTTAATAACTCGCGAGAAAATCGATATTTTTTAATGAATCAAAGTGCGGGTGAAAGAAGGGATCTGTGGCTACTAAGGCGTGTTTTTATCCACTCAATTCGTGCTCCTGGGTCATTGGAAAACCAGGCCAAAATTCGTCTTTACTAGATTTTTTAATGCTTCCATGGATTTATTCATATTATTTTTATTAAGAGTTATTTCAGCCAATCCTATTGGATAATGGTTCTTTGGGGGGTACTTCATTTATTCCGATGCAATGCTACCAATAATTCGCCCGTATTTTTTTGAATAATTTGTATTCCAAGAGGCGATTTTTGTGAATTTCTGGAGTTTTCCCGAGCGCTCTGGTTTATCGGGAATTTCTCGATGATTAACTGTCAAACCCGCTTATAACTGATATTGGGAGAAAGGTTAGAATATCCTCTTGCCAATGGTATAATTTTTTTTGGCCCAGACCCCTGGGTTTTCAGGAAAATCGGGGAAATTTTCAGTTTACTGAGGGAAGACAGCTATTCTTCTGAGTTTTTTGAGCAGTTTTTTCTCTTTACAGTAAAATTCTTCCCGGTCAAGCATCATACCCGATGAAAGGTCACATTCTGAACTTTCCTTTGATATGTGTATCAAGTATTTTATCTGATGCACTAAAAAGAAATTTATCTCTAAATTTGTTGTAATGGATGCCTCATTTTATTCTCGCACGCCGCCACGCCACCCATCTATAGTGTGGTCGACGGCGTCTGCTATAGTGCGTGTACACGTGGATGCTTTCTGCTGCATTGTTTGTCAACAACTGACAATTTTACATGTAAACACTATCTCTTTCGTGATTTTTCAAGAATAAATTAGTAGTATTCCAGTGTATAAAGTGAAATTCAAGTCATTATTGATATTATTGTTATTATTAAAAAAAAATTTTGAAATTTTTATTGATAAAAAACACACGGAAATATTGAAAATTCTTAAGCTTCTTTTTTTTGGAGCACACGGTGAGGTTTAATTTTTTTAATTAAGATCAATAATATTGTTGTGGGTGAAATGACATCTAATGATTTGATAAATATTGTTAATTCTTGTAGATAAATGGAAGTCGCAGAGGATTCTAGTACGCCCGTGTGTTTTATTTGTGATCAAGCTCTGACTGAAGACGTTACAACGGTTACCCGAGGACTAGAAACGTCAGTTTTTAAGTTTCAGAAATCTGCGAACTTTTCAACCACCATTTTTGCAAAAAATATTGGTGTAACGAAAAAAATCGTGGGAACAACTTTTGTAGGTAATGAACTGCTCTTCATTTTTTGTCTGGACAAAAATTCTCTAGGGATCGTAGTTCGGGAGATATCGGCGGAAAACGGATTTTCGGGATCTCTAGAGCCATTTTCCGACCCCCCCACAAATTTCAGGCACCTGACATTTTGGGAGTTCAATGTACCCACTATTACTTGCAAATTTAAAAAAAAAATCTTGCTGGACCAGATGCCCATGTTGACGAAATTTTTCGCCTTCATTTACTGGACTAATATTATATTGAACTGCCAAATACTACATGTGCCAGCCAGCCTCTAGATCAGGGAATTGAACAAAATTTCAAAATTATACAAGTACCTATCGAAGATTTTTAGTCACAATATCACTTGTTCTTATAGAATTCGAGGAATCTCCAAAGATAATAGAAACAAGTCTAACAGTAGCAAATGCTTCAATAAGAATAGTGGCATCTCGAAGAAAATTATGGGAAAAACAATAGTTAACTGGATTTTAAAAAGCTGGTGATACAACTGATGATGCCCAAGAAGAATTTGATAATTGGTATACCGATGTATCTACATTGATAACAACTGGAATGTGTTTGTATTTCAACGCATAACTTTCCATATAAAGCACTAATCACTGAAGATTCCGATTTTTCCAAATGTGTTGAGGCCTCCGTGGTGAACAATGATAAACAATTGGACATTGAAAAAATAAGTGACGAACAACAAGCTCCTGAAATTTTTAGTTTTGTTCAATTCACATAGTCTATACGTTCTTTTTGCACAACAGGAAGAGTTTTTGACTAACTTCATTGTTTGGATTCCAGGACACACTGGAATAGAAGGAAATGAAATAGCAGATGAGCTAGTAAAGAGGGGGACTGAATCCTTTTGCGGAATCAGCTCCAATGTAATATTGGAAGAAACAGGTAAAGCCAAGAAAGAGAGAAGATCTGACCATTAGAAAGATCTAGTAGGGCTTAGACAATCAAAGATTCTTCTGGGTGACTACAAGCTGTTGGGATCAAATGAATGCATAAGTCAAAGTAAAACTGCGCTGAGAGTTTCAACGGGACATTGTCGTCTTAATGAGCACCTGAAAACGCTCAAAATAGTGGGGGAAGAAGAATGTAGATTATGTGGCATGGAAGAAGAAATCTCCATGCACATACTTACTAACTGCACAGCAATTTATAATCCCAGGGCACAGCACCTGGGAGATTATTGGGTAGAAGAGGAACATTTACCTATGTTGAAGCCTGCAGATATCCCTAAATTCCTCCGGGAAATAGGACTAAAGGAGCTACTAGTTTCTGAGACGTTTCTCAGAAACTGAGAAGAAGTAAGGGGAAAATAGATCTCTTAGGTCTCAGTGAATGTCACCTCAAAGTACATACATACAAACTTCATTGTTCATCCAAAGACTTTCATCGCAAAAAAGTGTTGAACATGTTATACGATTTATTACAACCCACTGACGCCTAAATCATCATAATATGGTAAGACAAACGTGAATAGATGTGAGCCTTGATAGACTCTTGGGGGATTTTCCAAGCGTTCAAGTGAAGACATACGACATTGTACGTAAACATGTAAGCAAAACATGGTGTAATGGAAGATTGGAATCATTAGTCAGCTGCACTTTTTTAAGCCTTATATTTAAGCGAAACTGGTGCAATTTGGCATAAATAATTTTAATTTTTCATAAAACATTACGTTTTATTCTTTTTTTTATTGGTGAACCATTTTACCTATTTTGTCCACGACTACCTAATAATAAGTCAATATTTTACCTCCTAACTAAAGGTATATGGTACCCATATATCAACTGTCGTGAATTATGATTCATAATACACTGTAGTGTATTATGGTTCATAATTCCCGACTAGAGATGGGGGTACAATATGAAATAAACTATTAAATCTGTGTATTTTGTTCAGGAAATTTGTTTCTGACATATATCGTATCTATAAAATATTGTAATTTTTAGTATTGATACTTTTCATAACGATATTTTCTAATATTAAGTATTTCAAAACAATATATTTATAACGGTACGTTGTATTGATACTTTCTACAGTATCGCCCATCTCTATATATGTCAAATTATTTGAAGTAGCGGCCACAACATTTTGAGGTTAGTATTAGTAATATGCCAAATCGCTACTGACTTTTATTTATTAATAATTAAATTAAGTGTCGTGGACAAAGTATAGTATTCTACTCGCAATTTATGGCCATAATTCACTTAGGTGACTTGCGCCCCTCGCCTGCGGCTCGTGACGCAAACGTCACCCATCGTGAATTATGGCTATCATAAATTGCTCGTTTAATAATATACTATAAAGCACGCCTCAGCGTGTTTAAATCGAACTTTAAAAAACGCGCGTGTTTTAAAGTTACCGTGGCAACATCAACAACTCGAGAAACGAAACTTAATCATGTCCAAATGACAATTTTTTTATTATTGATCTGACAGGAGTAGCTTGTAACGTCAAAACTTTTATTCGAACAATATTTAACAATGTCAAATTTATAAATTAAAATGTGCCGTTGGTATTGTTTGAAATATTATAATTTCGAGTTTTCAAATCCTAGGAAATGGTATTTAAATTAATACTATTGACATTCACAGAACTCAATAAGGTTGAACTTCCATCAAAATACAAATTAGTTTATGCTTTTCCCATTTCCATGACAACGCAAGGTATACAATATTATACATTACGAATTCAACAATTTGAAATTTAGTTCTTATTTCCATCTATGATTTCCATTTCTTGTTGTTGTAGTAGTTATAGACCAGTATTTATAATTTCAAAGTGCACCTATAAAAAAAATAACGTAAAGTATTCGTGGATAACTGGTCTTTAAAACACTCCGGCTTCGCCGTCGTGCTTGAAAAATTGCGCGTGTTTTAAAGAATTTGATATCCACTTATACTTTAATATACTATTCTAAATGCACCCACTTTATAATATACTGGGTGATTATTTGAATTATGACACATTCGATGAATCCATAACTTGGAGACCGATTGAGATATCGAGAAGCGGTTTTGTCTGAACGGCTTTAGGAATTGAAATATTTTTGTACGCTGTTGCCAATTTAGTATTTTTTCCAAAGAATCCAGACAAAAGCTAGCGTTTTTTGAAGATCAATAACTTGGACACTTCCAATGAAACACTACCCTGTATGTTTCTGTATCGCCATATATTTGGAAAGGTAGAAGCTTCAGCCTATCTAACGGTACAAAAACATACAGGTTGTTAAATTTAAAGTGTTTAAGTAAGTGATCTCCAAAAAACCCAAGTTTTTTCCTGGGAAATAGGAAAAAATACTAAATTGATAACAGTGTGAATATTGAATTCCTATAGCCGTTAAGCCCAAACCGCTTCTCTATATCTTAATCGGTTTGCAAGTTATGAGCTCATCAAATGTGTCGGAATTCAATAATCGCCCAGTATAATAATAATCTATCGCAATTACTATCAACTATTGTATTTTTCAATATAATAAATCATCATTAGGTATAGCAGATGATGTGAATATTTTCAAAACAATTTTGCCGAAAAATATGAAATGAATTGCTACAGTTATCTTGATGCCATAATAATCTGCTATCTTCGCATTTACATAAGCCGTATAGACATTTTACAAATTACGAAAATGACCTTGACACGATTACATTAACTTAATTAATAAATTTCTTACAATTATTTGAATAGTAGCTGGGTTTCAAACACTCTGGTATGTAAATTTTTGTTTATACTGTTCGGAATATAGAATGAGCTTAATTTAAAATAAACTATGGTTGAATTTGATAAATTAAAGTATATAGACCAGTGCAGATGATTTTGTTTGTGGAAAAAATTAATAACAGAAAACGTATGATGAGAAAGGAAAGAAGCTGCAAAACAGGAACCAAAAATAAAACAACGTAGAATATAGGGGTTCCGTAGGGGCTCAAAATTAAAAATCTGTGAAGTTATGTGAAAAATGGTATATACAAAAGTTTTAGATCTTTTTAATACCTTCAAAATTGCTGTTCAACATTTTTCGATTGGAGGTCAACTTTCGCCGAAAATGACGAAATTTTCATATAAAACAATAGAGGTTGCTTCAATGCTTCAACAGGTCAGATTTCATTAATCGAACTAGATGGCCTGTTAGGTCGGCCATTCATGGAGGAAACATGAAATGTGAAACAGTAAACATGAAACGCGTTTCATAAAATAAGTACACATTGCTGTAATGAGAATACATATCAGCTAAATGTGTGTAATGTTTCATAGCGAAGCATATCCAATAGAAACGTGTTTACATGAAATAGAAATAGAATTTAATTCAGTGAGGTTGACAATGGAAACTAATCTACTTAATGTCTGTACAGACATTCTATAAAAATACTGAAATTGATCCGGATGCTCAGTTAATTCTTTTGACACTAAAGAACCATTTTTAGCATTTACATGCTTATACGGATGTAGGTACCCAGCTTGGTACCCAGTAATGTCGTTACGTTCGTTTTTGAAACCGGTGTGAAGATAGCAGCCAATTTTAGCTGCAAAAATGTTGAGAACTGCTCAATTCGCGGTTTCAGTGGCGTGCAGAATATTAGGTTAAATCGGATTCATATTTCGAAAAGCCACCTTGATATTCAATCAGTGGGGGTGTATTGGTGTAGAGGACACACTGTTTGGATGAAATTTGCTTACGATAGAAAATAAGGGTTGAAACGTTACCCCTAAAACTGAAATAAATTGTAACTTCCAAAGGAAACGAGAAGCCAAGTTTATATTTGGGAAGAAGATGCATTATAATAATCGAAATACACTGTTCCAAGGAAATTTGCTTACGATGGGGAACAAGGGTTGCAATGTCACCCCTAAAACTAAAATAAATTGTAACTTCCAAAGGAAACGAGAAGCCAAGT
>CAJUYI010000860.1:75680-87508 GCA_910591695.1 Galerucella pusilla | reverse complement strand
ATTATCACACTTGATAAGACTTACAGTACCTAATTAAAACACAAATAGCAGCAGCAAATGGCAAAAGGAAACAATCTATAAAAGACAATGGTGACAACTATATGACAGCTTTGATGAATTTTAAAATATTTTCTTCTTTTCGTGCTAAAGGCCTTAGCTGCCAGGCCTGCTTCGACAACTCAATTGCAACTAGCGCTTCAGGTGGATGGGTTTGAAACCTCATTTTTGTATTCAAGGTCATCCTATAAAGTTTCACTTCTATAGGTTAGACTGTTTTGTGCAGACGAACTGTCAAGCAGAATGGATAAAATTGTCATTCGAATCAAAATGCCTAGAGTTCCTGCCAGTTCCTGCATGTAAACACTCATGTTGGCGTTTGTGAGAAAATTAGTTATAATATGTGTTCCCGTCAAAATTATATGGAATCTTGTATGGAACACGTTATGAAATGCTTTTCTGTGTAACGACTGGAATGTTTGCGGGATGGACGAGCGGAGCGAGCGAGTTGCATAATAGTCCAGTCGTGTTAGCATTAAAGGTGGATGTAAGATAGAGTAAGATCCCAGAGCGATAAGACATAACTTATTTTCAAATAGATGAAATGTTAGGTTCTCAGTAGCACCTCGTGTGCTTTGAACACCTGTGTGTTTGTGGAGCTATCCTAAGGGCACCTTGGCAGATATCAGGTGAGAAAGATGACTAAAATTAAGAGTTACTTAACTTAAATTCAAATGTCTGATTTTCATATATGTTTTGTAGAATAATATTCTAAAGTAGTATCATAAGTGTCAGACACTTTCCATGGGCCAAAACTTTTGTCAGACGCCTTAAAGCTGCAAAATAATGGATTAACTTCATTTATTTTCACATGTCTGACTTTCAAATATGTCATCATGGCAACTATTACTAAGTTATATGTGCTCTAACAGATTCGAACTATACTGAATACTATACGTTTACGGAGCTTGTGGAGCTTTAAAGCGTCTGACAAAAGTTTTGGTCCATGGAAAGTGTCAGACATTTAAATTTAAGTTAAGTAACTCTCAATTTTAGTCATCTTTCTCACCTGATATCTGCCAAGGTGCCGTTAGGATAGCTCCACAAACACACAGGTGTTCAAAGCACACGGGATGCTACTGAGAACCTATAGCATTTCATCTATTTGAAAATATGTTATGTCTTATCGATTTGGGATCTTGGACTAAGAGCAGTGGGCGAGATTTTCGATGGAATGCTCAGAATATCATGGTTAATGATAATCAATTGCCTCCACCGGTTTTAAGGCTGTGCTAATAACAGTTTACAGTCCAAACAACCAAAAATGGGCCTGTTTTTCGACATGTTTGCGTATTTCATAGTATAAAGTTTCGTTTGCCTAGAATAGTTGATCAAGTTTGGGATTCAATAACTCGGGATTAAATGGTCCGAATCGAACGTTCAAAACGCCAAAAATTGTGTTTCTCCAAGCCCTCTGAGTGATTTTGTTCGAAATACAATTAAAATAAAAAACCGCAGATATCTTAATTGTTACCAATGTAAAATTTGAAGCACTTTTTTGAACCAACGTCTGAGTCAGTTAAACCAAAAAAATGGTTGATTAAATCATTGCATATGATAGCTGTAGCCTTCTAGTATGTGTAAAGACATTATTGTAAGTTTAAACAATTTTTTGTGGCATTTGTCTTTATTCTAACAATGTCTCTTTTTTTACCTAATGTTTATTAACAATTAGATTACTCAGCAACCAAATAAGATATCGAAACCACGTTCGTTGCATTCAGTTCGTAAATAAATAACGTATTATAAGACAAATAATGATTTACATTGCTTCATAAATTTCATTAGTATTTCGCGTCTGAAAAACAGCTGTGGCTGCAGGGATGGGAATTTTCACATTTTGAACCACGGAATTTCATAGCAAATTTCACGCTCTATATTTTTGTTTGTATACATATGCACGATAAATTCAATACTTATTGGAGTGAAATTCTAAAATGGCTATACAGGGTGCGGCAGATAAACGGTCAATTAGATATATCTCGAGAACTAAAGGTATCTGAAATATGAAAATTGGCATGAAGGGGTTTTGAATAATGGGCTATTCAATGAAAATATTGCCGTCACCATTCTCTATCTATCATAGATGATATATGTATATCACAGATTTACAGATTATATATGTAGAATACTCACATATAATCAAATAAATAAAGACAAAACATTTTTCAATCATTTGTGAACATTTTTTTGTATCTGTTATGCTGTATGCTACATAATTATATAATAATATATTATATATAGCAGTTCATATTTATAATCATCACTTATGTTGTAATACTTATTTATTTCACTAATACCTCCACTTAGTATAATCTTTGTTTATTAATAATTAAACCATACACAATCTTTATGAAAATATCACAATCTGCATCGTGTTGTGCTCACTGAGCGCAATTTAAAACCACTCAGGAAAATGGCTTCGCTCACTAATCAAAGTGCGTTCACAGAACTTTCACTTAACGGTTCTGCAACAGTTGTGTTTTCTGAACGCAACCCCTAAAGATGGATGGCGATTGGTGACATTCTGGTGACATTATTGACGTGAAATCAGGTGCTTCAACACAACTTTCAGCCAATCAGATATGACTTTTACAAATTTCGATATTTGCATCAAATTATCTAATTTGAAGAGTCGAGGCTCCGTTTACGTATATTTATAAATAATACGAACCTTTACACGACAAAATCGTGAGAAAATTTTCTTTCACCAGTGGTAGAAAAATGTGAAATTTTTTGGGTTGGCAACTTGGACCGAAGTCCCCTATTAGCACAGCCTAAAAACCGGTGGAGGCAACGGATGATCATTAACCATGATATTTTTAAGGGATTCCATAAAAAATCTCGCCTACTGCTGTCACATCACGTTTTTATAGTTTTTGGGCCAATCCGACAGTTCCATGAACGGATTTATAGCATCAGGTATTTATAAAGTCTTTACAAAATATGAGTTTTAAATTAAAAAATTTCCAAACTCTCACGTCGCCGCCCCTATGCGAATATTCATACATCTTATTATTCAAAATATGAGATGAAAGAACGCGAATTGATCATTAGAAAGTCGAGCTAAATAGGAACGGAGTAATTCAAATTCTAATGAGAACTCGTGCACAGTGGCATTCTTTGTAGATTAAAAAAGAAGCAGATCCACACCGGTAAAACACAAAACATGAAATGAAATGCTTTTATTTCGTGTTCATTACAGTTGTTCAGAATGGTCATTAAACCGTGAAACAATGGCAACAGCGCTCCTCGCTATGCTGACAACATTAATAACAAAAATGGAGAATTAACGAAACACGGCGCGATCGGTGCTTCATTTGCATCACAAAGCGATCTTTCTACACTGCGCCAGTTATTTAAAACGAACATTTATTAACATTTTTTGGAGAATATATACCTTATACTGCAATTTTTTATTTGAGATTTCGAGAAGAAACAAAATTAATTTGATAAGGATGTTTCTATTCACTTCGTTCGAGATAAATTGCAGCTTGGACAAATGTAATCACATTCACTACTTATTATATTTCAGTTTTATAGCAGGACAAAGTAGAAACCTCCATTGTTTTCAGTGGTGGTGGCCAGCCTGCTGCTCTTTGGAGGATAATTTGTTGATAACGTTAAATGTAACCGAGTTCTCTTTATTATACTCCAAAAAATCATTATTGTTCCGAATGTGTTCTGAAATGTCCTTAAATTACTGACAACAAATATGACAAACTAAGTTGTAACAAATTTCATTAATTTATTTCATAAGCGAACTTTTGAGTTGAGTTACTGAGTTGAATCAATTCTACTAGACAATATTGTCTTTAATTGTATTTTCGGTGTATTATTATTTAGTGTATGCATTGCAGACGCTGTTGAATAAGACAATAACTTCTACTCCATACATAAAGCGAAGACGGTAAAGTTTTGGAGTGTTTAGAAATAAATCTTAAACTCCTGTATGTGTGTTTGTCTTCAACGTTTGATGTTATACCTGGGTAAATAGTTTCCGTGGAGCGGTTTTGAATTTAAATAATACTCGTGACTTGAAGTACACTACCAACTGTTCAATAAAGTCCCATCACAATAATTATATCTAGCAAAACAATTTCGAAAGTATCATTTGGAAGAACTGGGAACATTTCTATCCAAAACAGGTTAGATTAGGTTTATAGATAGTGAGTCTATTGTTATTTACCGAACAAATGTAACTTCTTAACAAGTCCCATTAGTTTATTTGTTGAATAACAAAGTTACGCTCAGATAAGTTCGTGACTCAGTATAACTTCGCTCTGATTTAATTCAGGCCCGATGTGAAGAAAAGCTCATGAGCAGTAGCTGAAACACCACAAAAATTACGCAGATTATCAAGAAGTAGACAATACGTTGTTACAACACACTGGCACTGATCACAAGAAGGAGAAGCTTCATCAGACAGTGGGTATTGGTGAATTTTGCAGGTGAATTCCAAATATAATGGTCTTCACTCACTTTAGATCTATTGCGTCTAGATATATCTGGTATTACTTGGAGAAGCTGGTTGCGGGGGTTTAACCAGTTTCACCTGAGCTGTTCAGTATTCACACTCTACATATTGAATATATCATAAATTGACATTGTTTACCAAACAAGCTCACGATCGGTCGCTATTCTTTTATTCTATTAACATAATTCCGTTGCTCTTCGTATACGAAAATGTTCATGAATCTGGGATAATTATTTTGAGCATGCCGATTTTTTTGTACCTGAGAGTGGTTGCTATACCTATTGTTATCCTGGATTTTATGGAAAAAGCGTTTCATCCCTAGTCATTAAATAATTTATATTATCATTAATATTCACTTGCAATCGAATGAAGTTTCTCGATGATTATATATTTATTAAACCCTTATGGATAGAAATTCCGGACGGGCTGCGGCTTCTCCAACCATAAATTATAAAACAATGGTCAGAAATATTTCAATTAAATTCGTTGAAATAAACACCCATTTTGAGATTAAGCAGCTTCATTCATTCATTCGTTTGGCTTGTGTTCAGCAGCTAGTTTTACTCAGTTCTTATAAGTTCTCACAGAAGAAAATTTTGTGGGGTGGTTCATCATAAAGTTCACATTTTCTGCTCATAAGTTCACTAACGTTGACCATTTTGTGCATATGTTGTCTCGTACTGCTTGTATGGAGTTGTCCTTATGTCATCCTCCATTTAAGCTGGTCTGCTTATCTAGCCAGTCCCCAATTTCTCCTCTTATGCAAGCTTGGATTGCTTTTGAATAAAGGGTTGTGGATCTTTTTGTTAGATTTTCACTTAATTATAGTTTTTTGTGAATAATTGTCATTTTAGTAGCACGTGTTATCGATAGATGTCAAACATAATAGTTTCATACTATTATAACGCCTAACAAAGTTGAAAATTACATTTCAAATAGCAAACCGTTCATTATGAAGCCACAACTACTTCCCTGGCTATGGATATACCAACCCCGTTTACCTTGGAAGTTTAATTCAAGGTCCTTCGTTGCATACAGCCGAAGGTTTAATTCATTATGCCCTCTATTTTGAATAATTTCTAGGCTTGCAGTGTTATCAGCTCATTTGCCCACATTGTACCTACTAAGATTTTATAATAATAAATATATTTTTTGAATCTTTTGTTAATATGTTCTCTTAGTTTCACTTCTAAAACATGAAGGAAATGTTGAAAATAAGTTTTTTAACACTCCCTGTATTAGATTAAGTGGAATACCCTCTTAATTGACGTTGATGCAACGGCTATCGTTTCAAACTGAAGGTAAACTTTAATGAAACGGCTGTCATTCAAATTGATTGTTTTATAGGCGAACCCGAGATTCGACTGATAAAACTTGAAAACAATTAATATCTATCCAAACGGAATGTTCTTGTTGAATTTTACTCGACTTTTCGGACTTCGATGCGCAATTGGAATGTCAGACACACCTTTCTAATCAATTTCGAGAAGCTCAATATAAATTCAATATATCTATCGTTTTTCTAACAGTAATTATACGGAGTATCTTTATCAGGTCTCCTAACACCTTGCATACCTATTTTTCAAAGAAATATGAACTTTACTTTCAAAACGACTTTGAAAATCAATTAAATTTGAAAGTCCGCCAAAACGCGCCTTACGTCATGAAGATGGCTGACCCATGGAGTGACGTCATTTGTTTATGTTCTTATTCGTGTATCACGCTCTGAGTTCTTGTGACCTAATTTGTTTCTGAAATCTTCAAAAATGGATGAAGCCGAAAAAAAACTTTGTATTGCATTGTTCCAGTGTGTAAATCAACGTCTATTAAAACTCCAGACAAAATATTTGTTATTTTACCTGGTGACGCAAGCAAAAATACACTTAAGAGAAGGGCATTACTTTTGTTTGTGAAGACCACTCTAATGTTAGTACCTACTTCTATGCTGGTAATTTTTATTCTTAAATAGTTTGAGGTAATGTATGTCTATGTCTAGGAATCAACCATAAAAACATCATTTTCTTACGACCACACATCGAAATATGGTTGGTATGGTATATATTATATGAATGAAACATAGTTTAAATACGATGGGATAATGCTTTAACTCCTCTTATTTCCTCTGCATTAAAGCAGCTGTTTGACTTCATAAATTCAAGCAGCATAAATGAGTCTACATTGGGAGAGTTATCAAATTGTGCTTTTACAAAACCTTCGCTAGCCATATATTTACTCACAAAATATGAAAGAATCGTCACTGAGTACTGAACTAGTAAATAAAATATATTCTTCCAAAAGTTTTAAAATATCCTCGGAAATATCGAATATTTATGACCACTTTACGTTGACTTTTAGAAATAAAAAAGCACACACAAACACGTAATGGTCTCAAACAAACATAAATGATATTTCTACGTCGATGAAGCAATTAATAGTTGATTAAAATACAATATAAACACACAACTACACATAACCTAATGCTATACCGGCCATATTGACATAAGTAAACACAAGAGATATGACATCACACGTATCATCGGTAGCGTTCGGGAATCCTCGGGTTGTGGTCGGAAAGTGCATTGAAATTTGAATTTTATTTCAAAATTTGGGACTAATTTCCAATGGAAATTGGTTTATTTCCCATTGTTAGTAATTTTTGATATCATATTTAGTATTATAAATTAATATCCAAGCAAAATATGAAATATGCGTGTACGCTATTCAAGTATTACAGTACGAATGAGATGATCGAAATGAGTACTTAGTTTGGAAGACTAACCTGATGTATCACATAACTTACCTGTCATTCGAAAGGGGTAGAAGGTAGTGATCACATTTTCACGTTGAAGAATGTTAGTCTATAATTCAAATTTGACGGGCTCGGGCACAGGATTTTTTATACATGGGAAAACTTTCCGCATTAGTTGGGAAAATATTTATTTCGGGAAAGCTGCTAATGTTTCTATCATTTCTCCAATCCATGAACCTGTGCTTTTTAGTAGAATTCAACGTATAAAGAAAATTGAGGAATGAGAAAAAGGCTTTTCACGAAAGCCGATGGTTCGTTTAGTGTAATTCTGTCGCTGACAATCATTCCCTTCGTTGGAAAGCGTTTTGAGATTTTTTCAAATGATAAAATGTTTGTTAGCGACATTAATTGTTTTGCTAATTATTGATAGCTTGCTGTCGCTTTGTTCAAAGATAACAATAACCAAAATTGAATATTGTTCAAGCAAACAAACAGCAAAATTTGAAATTATCGGAATAATTGACTCCTATTGTTCTGTTTCGAGACTTTGAATTTTAAATGATGTAATCTGAATACCGGAAGCCATGAAAGGCGGCTAATGTCTAATTTAGATTTTACGTCGTCGTTGATAGTTCAAAGACAGAGAAGAATAGGGAATCTCTTAGTGATTTAAGCATATTTAAAACCCACTCTCAAGGTAGTCAAGTAGGGAGTGTGGACAAAAGCAAATAGACCCAACGTCCTACAATATAATCTAAATTCAACTTGATGCCACTCTACCATTAAATGGAATTTTATACGACAGAAAAAAGCCAAGGAAATTAATATTTGGCACATTTAAATAATGAGAAGACAAGAAAATATATTTTGGTCGATTCTTGTCAAGTCTCTAAAACAATTTTGGAATATGTATCGAAATGCGTAATTAGAATTTATTGTTTCTTTCCAGAAAACATGGTTTTGTTGAATTATGTGGACTTCGTTTTACATAATAAAAAGCTACGTGAAGTTGCAGTCGTATGCGCGAACTTGTCAAAACCAGCGCCATATTGTAAAATTGGCATTGGCATTGGCAAATCAATAGCGAAACGTTCTCACATTTTGTAGTTTAACACTAAATTATAATCTGTCGGCCTTTATTGTGCATAATTTTTTTGGAGACATCGTTTTAGATCTAATAAAATACACAACACTTACAGATTAACTAGCTGAACATCATATAATATTCGAGACAACCAAATGTCAATAATAAAATTGCTGTCGACATGAAACATTGTTTGTAACGCCAACGGCATAAAATGGTCGCTACAAGGCAGCATAGATCAACGAGGTAAAAGAGAGAGGAGAGAACATAACAGTATAAAGAATCATCGACCAAAGTGGCTTCTCAATATGGCCGACTTCCGTAAACAAACCAGAGGCATACATTAAAATGTTCAATTAGGGAAAGCAAAAAAATCTCTTATGCATCTTTTAAAGGTGGCACTTTTTGTTGTTGGAGAATCTATACCAGATTTTGGTACATTAAAAAATTTTATAACACTATTGTACAACTCAATATCAACTTAAATTTATACTGATACTCATAAAAAATAACCTTTCTTATACTGAAAATCACTATTTTTTTAAAGTGACTTTTCAATTTGACACATTTCAGTATATTAAGGTTATCTATATCTTCTGTATGTTCCTTGTGGTATATTATTCATTCTTTTTTTATTTTTTTGGGAAATTAAACCACAATATTGTGGTTTAATTTCGCAAAAAATTAAAAAAAGAAGGTTATCTATGTTCTAAGGTTGACACAAGAATTGATGACTAATGTCACTAGTGAGGCTTCCCAATATCGCGAATTCCGTCGACAGTTGGTTAAATCAATACCACGCTTAAGTTCCCTCCTTTTTCTTTCACCTCGTTGGTATAGATAAACAAGACCGATTTCGGTTTCTGCGCAATTCTGTTGGCAAACTTCACGTGACTTCGTCTTATGCGAAGCGGAGTGAGTCTAATAATGAACACATACTCCAGGCATAGTTCAAAAAACAGGGTTTGGAAATTTCAAATTCTAATGAGTAACCTGACATTACCTACTCATTAAAACTCTTGATATTAAAAACTGGAATAAACTGTGCCAGGACAGGGAGAAGTGAAGAGAAATTGTAGACAAGGCAAAAAAACACAAGAAACGATGAGGAGAAAGAGATCTCAGATAACAAGGCGAAGTGATTCTCCGCAATAAAGGAATCCAAGAGCTCCAAGATGGAGCGCTAATCATTTCTCCAGAAATGTGAAGGCTTATATATAGGTAATGAGTAGCTTTGCTTTGTAGATATTTTTAAGATACTGTAGCAGAAGCTAGGATGAGAAAATATTAGGAAAGTGAAAGACAGAAATATGCTTTGTTGTCAGCAAAAACTGAAAAAGGTGGAAAACTAAATCATGAAGTGAAATACAAAAGTCAATATCATACTAAATATATAAAATTATGAGGTTAATGACAATGTAACTCAGAAGTCTATGGTATTATATTAGATTAGATTAGAATTGGAGTGGCTCGCTCTTTGTCCTATCCCACTGCGACCTTTGCAGATCTATTGTGGTCCTCCCCATATTTGGAGCTCCATTTTTTTATTAGAGTTAATAGCCTGGATACCGCCTCCTTTGCGTAGCTCTCTGCCCTCTGTTTTTCTTCTCCGAGTAAGTAAAACCGCACCCTTGCTAGGCCTTCGCACTCACAGAGTATGTGCTCCGCGGTTTCTTCTTCTTCCTGGCAGAAGTGTGTGCGTATGTTTCCTCAGCCTACAATGTCCGGTCAGCATTTCCACCATCATCCTCGTCGTTTTCCGAGTAGGTCGTGTGACGTTTGTCGAAGGGCTTTTAAGGAATAATTTAGCGTGTCTTTGTCCTGGGGTTTCATACCACCAGCGCAACGCCTGGTTGTTTATGCACTTGTGGATGCTCTCTTTACTTAGGCATTTTGCAATTCCACAGGAAGGTTCTGGCCCTATCATGACCTCCGTTGCTCCCTGCTTGGCTAATTCATCAGCCTTTTCATTGCCTTTTATTCCTTGGTGGCCTGGTATCCAGGCTAGGGTCACTCTATTATGACTGCCTAGTCTGTTTAGGTCCTTCCGACACTTCCACGCCAGATTTGATGTTATCATATATGAGCGTATCGCCTTAAGTGCTGCTTGGCTGTCGGAGTAGATGACGATTCTTTGGTTAGCCACCTCCTGTCTCATCAACTCTCCTGCACAGCATTGCACCGCCATTACCTCTGCCTGAAAGACAGTAGCATGTTTCCCTAGGCTTAGAGAGATCGTGATCTTCTCTTGTACCCCATATATTCCGGCTCCTACTCCGGAGTCTGTTTTTGAGACATCAGTGTACCAGTTGAGATTCGCTGTTATAGGAAGCCCTGCTTCCCACTCCTTCCTCTCTGGAATGTAAACTGTATAGTCGTTGTAAGTCTATGGTATAGTGTAATATGTGGTTATTTGTGAAGAAGTACCTGAATTTAAAAGGCTCTAGAAAATTAAAAGTATTTGCTGGAGAATATAATCAGAATTTCAGCATAAGCTGTCTGAGTAACTATTACTTGATAGTTGAGAACTATTGTTGAACATATCCTCTAGAAGGTTTTAAGAGATTGATGTCATTGTGGTAAAAGCGTAAGGTGCTTTGTAATAAATTCTGCATTTCGTAATAGAGCTGGTAAGAAACTATAATAATTGATATCGAGTACCCAACGCTATTACCATAATTTCACCCTATATTTTACTATTATATTGTATTGTCAACGGTCCTTGACAATTGTCCTTAAAAAATTTCAAATGAAACTGAGCGTTAAGAGTGGATGGAAATCGAGTTATAAATGGAACACCTTCTATTTTATTACTATATTGTTTGTTTATTACTATATTCTATTGTCATCAGTAAAATTTCAAATGAATCTGATTGTTTGAATTGAGTGAAAATCAACTTTGAAGTTCGCGTTACAAATAAACGGACATGAACACAAGTGGAGATATAATATAAAGCGTGTGAAAAGTGGAAAAATCAAGATAGCTTTCTCAGATTTTACAGCCAAACAAAGCCACGTTGTATAGTTCTTTTTACGATCTAAGAAACTAACGACCTGATGAGAATATACGCCCCACAAAAATGATCGCATCACTCATTATTTTTTGAGTATTTTGAATGTGTTGCCTGTTATTCAAATTTTATTATTACTACGGATTAAAGCACCAATAGATACGCCTTTTGCAACACTTATTTTATATCGGTTTGATCTACAGAGGACAAAATGTTTGATTTGCCAAAACATAGAAAACATCTATACAAAAAAATTAACGGTACTTAAACTAAAACCAGCCAATGAATTCTAATAGCGTGTGTTGCCGCCCTTTGCTCTAATTACAGCTTCCATTCGTCCTGGAAGGCTTCTAAACAGGCTCTGGACGTATCCTTGCGGCATGTTTTCCCAGAAGTTGAAAATAACATTTTGAAGATAATCTAGTGTTCTTATTGATGCCGGATGTTGCT
>CAJUYI010000860.1:8530-70680 GCA_910591695.1 Galerucella pusilla | reverse complement strand
TAATATTAGTTTGGTCTCCGAATTCACACCTGAGGTGCTCTCCACATTGAGTCGCCGTTGCAATTTATCTTGCCTTTTTAATAGTTGTAGACGCTTCTACTAAATGGCCTGAATTTATCAAAATGAATTCCATCACGTCATATTCTACAATTAAAGAATTGAATTCTTTATTTGCAACTTTTGGCATACCAAAAACTGTAGTGTCTGATAATGGAACACAATTCACCAGCAGTACATTCAGTGAGTTTTGTCAAAATAATGGAATCGAACATATACGATCACCTCCATACCATTCACAATCTAATGGCCAAGCAGAACGTTTTGTTGATTCATTCAAAAGAGCACTGAAGAAAATGCGAGGACAGACTACAGAGGAGATTATTACCACATTTTTACAAACATACCGGACTACCCCAAACAGAAACGTCCCTGGAGGAGAATTCGACGTTTTTAACCAGGAGAAGCAGTCTATGTAAAAATGAGCCACTCACATGATTGGATAAAAGGAAAGGTAATCGAAAACATTGGCAAAGTAATGTACTATGTATTACTTAGTCAACCTCACAAGTTAATTAAAGTTAATACTCACGGTGGATCTATGAACACCACCATAAAAAATGACCATTTTTCTCCTCTCCATATTATAAACCACGCATTTTGATACTGCTTCGAAGAGGACGTAGGTAACAATTACCAAAAAGGTATCGATTGCCCTTGACAACGGGTTTTAAAAGTCAACTCACAACCCTTAGTGGTGTTAATAATTTATGAATATATGAATCTCAATGGCCAATTATTACGATTATTAACTCTATCTAATTCCGCTATCAAATGTGACACTTTACGCCACTCCTTGACTTTAGGTAACGTCACATTTTTCATAACCCTCATATATCAGTTATGAAAAGTAGTTATGTGAAAACTTTACGTAACTATTTGTGTTTCAACATAGAGATACCACATGAGTTTCAAAGAATAATTTGTTAATAAGGTACTGTCAAAACTGACAATTATTTCATTATTTAAACTGTACAATTGAACCATTATTTTAATTCAATAGTATTTTGGGATTTATAAACTTTGAAAACATTATTCAGGGCACAGTTATTTAAAGTAAGTCAATTTTCTGGGTGAATACATCATAGTAACAATACTTCTAACACCATTGTTAACGCGTAATTTGCAGAACTCGGTAGCGCTCATTTTGGCAAATATTACGCTTGTTGAAACATATCGCTCTTCTCATAACCAATTACGTGAATATCTATTAAGCCACTCCTTGACATTAGGTAACGTCACATTTTTCATAACCTTCATATATCAGTTATGAAACGTAGTTATGTAAAAACTTCACGTAACTGTTTATTAATATGTTTCAACATAGAGATACCACATGAGTTTCAAAGAATAATTTGTTAATAAGGTACTGTCAAAACTGACAATTATTTCATTATTTGAACTGACAATAATAATTACCCCATTATTTTAATTCAATAGTATTTCAAGATTTATAAACATTGAAAACAACATTATTCTGGACACAGTTATTCAAAGTAAGTCAATTTTCTGGGTGAATACATTATAGTAACAATACTTCTAATACCATTTGAATCCACTTTAATATTATCATTGCAATTGAAGATTTCATTATATATCATGAAAGCGTGGATTTAGATAAAACGTTGTACGTAAATACGTTATGAAGAGAGCAACATTGTTCAACTCGCGTAATTTGCTAGCGCTCGTTTTTGCAGCTTGTTGAACAATATCGCTTTTTTCATAACTAAAAAGTTGGATAATAATTTTCTCGTCTTTTGTCAATGTGTATGAAATGTTTCTACTTTAATTTCTCCATCTCTAACCAGTTTTCTGCTACTCTTGAATTACTGCAGGAGACTTATGGCTTCAATATATTGTATACAATTTTATTTGCAGCTACCTTTTTATTGTTGATACTCTCCGCTACGTTGCAGATTTCTAACTGCCATGTCGCTTTGGACTGACATCAACTCCAGTTCTCCAGCATTCGCTAATAAAATGGCCGACGTTCTTCTGAGAGAGTGTCCAGTATACTCCTTGGAGTTCCCAAAGCTCAGAAATGGAATTGAAGAAATCGAGTTCTTTCCATATGTCTGGTGTAAACACTTTCCATTCTGATATAGCATGAAGAAGCAAGGAGAATCATGAGGGATCATAAAACAATGTAATTTCGGACCATTGTGAAATACTAAACCATCTAATCGTAACTATTATTCACTGAGTAAATTCACCTGTCATTCTATTTTTGAAATCAGGAAAATTAACAATTATAACCTCATGCCTTAGTTCAACATTGTCCAGTCTCATTACACAGAGTTCACTAGAACGGCACGTGCTAGCAGTTCCCATTACTACCTCCATAATCAAATATATATAATCATCAGAGGCTTCAGGCAGAGATCTATCAACATTTTCCTTCTTAAACCCATTAGATTTTTTGGGTTTATATCCGTCATTTCCTGTTTTTAAAGGAGCTCGAATTCTAGGATGCTGGGATATATTTATGTTTTCCTTAATAAAAAGGGCATGGAATATTCACACCATAAGCTTGATGGTGACAATACAACAGATTTTCAGTCAAACTACTCCAAAAGCACGGTTTCTAAAACTGCAGCAGCAGCCTTTATTTTGCATCATTTCTTGAAGTATTGATGCGTTACTTTATACCTCTTCCTCAATTTTTCTGGCAGCAGCGACAGACAAGCGATATTTTTTGCTGATTCTCGACTAGTGAATGTTACTAAAAGTATAAATAATAAGTACATCTTTTGTTAATTAGGGCAGCTCTGACTGCAGCGTTTCAAATAAACATCAGGGAATCGAGCTATATTTTCAGCTATGTAGAAAGCGTTCGCTTAACGTATCACAATCAGTACTTCCTGCGAAGAAACTACATCTTATCTCAATTTACACCTCCCAAAACTCAATCAACCACTGCAAGGGATCTGTCTTCAGTCGACTAAAAAATAAAAGAGAATTAGGCGATGAAATTTTTTTGTCTTCATTATCGCTATTTTCCATTAAATTTAATTTATTTAATTGCAAGTACTAACAAAAAGTATTCAATAATATTCACGTCAGTTGTTGTCTTTCACTTCAAAACCCTTTCTTAGTGAAGTGAATGTTTGACCTAATGAAATTCCACCACCCAATTTCGTTTGCCGTTTTCGGGTGATCTCCTCGAACAATAAAAGCTACCTAATCCTCTTAGCCAATTACCCCCGGTGAAAAACTTTTTCAATTGGAGTCGCCTTGTACTTTTCGAAACGGTAAGTAAAATTAGCATAGTTGATGTTGTGCCGAATGAGCGTTGACAAACCGCCAGCCTCGAGATATTGTTAATAATTCTTTGCGGTGCCCCAATTAAGGCCGGTTTTATTGGAATTTCTTTTCAGAGGCGCGGCAATAACCGCTCGAAGAGGAAATTTATTTCCAGGCGATTAACCGCCGATGATATTGATGTCTTTCGGCTAAAGGAAATTGCATGAAAAGTTCCGTCGTCGTCACAGTCACGACTTGGCAGATATTCGAAAGTTATTTCAAATGTAAGCTCTTTTCATACCTAAATGTTTTTGCTTATTATTGCGGAAACGTTTTCAATCGGATTTAATAGAATGTAGCAATAAAAAAATAAACGATATGAAAACCAATGAGGTTTTTATCGTATTTGTTCCATATTGTATTAGACTCCCAGAGTACAAATGCAATACATAAACTTATACAAGGTGTCCAGAAGTTCAGTTGCCAAATGTCTTTAGTTTCAAAAAATAATTTAATTTGTAAGGATGATATTCCAAAATATGTATTGATAACTTCCATTTTATCAGGTGGTGATACTGGAGGCAGTATTGGAGAAAGAAGACCATAGATTCAGTGGCATGCAAGAAGAAACCTCCATCCACATACTTGCGAGCTGCACAACAATTCAAAATTCTACTGCACATCACCCAGGAGATTATTAGGTCTGCCTGAATTCCTGTGAATATTGTCTGATGGAATATTTCATCTGATTTTGCCTTGGTGAGATTTTTCACGATCCTATCCTAGAGATTTTTGTACCACCCAATTTCTCTTGGTCATGCTTATTCCCGCATAAAAATGTCGGTCCAATGTATGGCATTGATAAGCCTTGTCGCGCCATTTCATGTGAATCTTCGTTGACCTTTTCACCTCACCAAGACCTTGCAGCGGATTATATCAACTTTTTTATTTATTTTTATCTTTAGTGACTGACAAGCTAAGTTGGAATTGGAATATTTATGTTTGAACTATCCTACTACTTATTGCTGGAACAAACCGATAATGAATTAAGAAAATCCACGCCCATGGTCGACTCCTTCGCTGGTTTGAAAGGTATCCTTTAATGGACCTGAATGAAGTCACCACACGACAATTTGTCATACGTAGAATGATTCCTCTTTAATTGAGACGATATATACCTCAATAGCTCCGATTTTTACGATTTGTATTATCAGTTGTTATAGCTCGATCAATTATACGTTTCCATCAAACAGTCTAATTACTTTTGAGCAAATGAAAACGTACCCTGAATAACCGCTCGACCGTCCATCAAAATTATCTTCACCTCGGACAGCGGATTTCATCAATAAATTAACGGGAATACGGACCAGCTGCTCTGGATCTGGCCATTCCGCCTATCAAGCGCTCCAATGATTTAAATACAAGCGAACTGTGTGGATGAATAACTTCTATTATTTCAAACCATCATAGTTTTGAATTATAGTCTATACTCGTAAGTGTTTTTAGTGCGGTAGCAATATTGTTCAATATTGTGCAAGAGAGAATCAGATTGAACAATGCTTAATCCTGTAGTTAGGGAGGCGAATAGGGTATTTTTAGGGAATACTCGAGCGTGGCAGTTTGAGATATGAGAGATACCTTAGACCTAATAGAACAACTTTGGAAGGTATTAGCTCTATATGTAATGACGCGCACCTAGGATAGACGATCAGATTAGTAAAAAAAGTCGATAGTCTGACGCCGAGTTATAGGGTCGCGAAGTTAACGTGAATCAGGCAATCTCGAGCGATTTTATTTTTCTTATTTTTAAGAGTATAATCTGAAACTTACTAAAAATACAAAATCTGCCGGTTTCCGCATGACCGGAAGTGTAAAGGAGCCATTTCGTCTTCCGAAAAACGCGTTGCGGCATATAAGTCGTGAACGATAAGTTTTACGAAAAAAAGTTTTTCAACAAAAAATAGGTAATTTCATTTTACATAAAAAAGGTTTCTTTACATTTTTGTCCAAAGTTAAAACTTTTGGACATCATGAAAACTCAAACTCCCGTTTTTTTGAGTATATCTCGAAAACGGAGGGTGTTAAAAAATTGATATGGAACAACGATGATTAAGTTTCATTATATCTCAATTTTTTTTTCCTAAAGCTTCTCGACAATTTTCGTGGACTCGGAAAAAGTTACGCGTATCCGTATACAATCGTTATTTTCCTAACTAGTGCGGAAAGTGATACTTTCCCGCACGCGACTGCGGTTGACCCGAACGACGCGGAGCGGAGTTCGGGCAAGCGGTCAAGTGCGGGAAAGACACTTTACGCATGAGTTAGGAACATAATTTTTTCTATGACCGTATATACAAAAAAGTATAACGACCCATTTTTCAAAATTTATTTATTTCAACATACATATTATACAAAACTTTAACCAAAAACTATTAATTATTATAAATATTATTATTAAAAACACAATTTGTTGCATTCTGTAAATTACTTAAAATTGCCGGTCCAGTGGAGTTATTTGGTGTTAACTGGTAAGTAGATAACGTCGAAGAGGATGACATCGGTTGCAGGCCACATAAAGATGATGATGAAGGTGACGACAACGGTTTTAAATCATTTGTAGATGAAATACTTTTATTTGATATATTTTTTTCACATCAAATCCATTATTTTATATTTTCAAAAAATTGAAAATGCAACAAAAAGCTAGAAAAGTTGTAGATTTTATTTGATAGAATATTTCGTTAATATTTATTCACCTGTTGTAACAATAGTTATAACTTTCATTTATTTATATTATTCAATAGCCCGTTGATACTCGAATTATTTTTTGGACGTACCGTAAGCAGAACGAAGTGAAGAATTGAAGCAGGAATGTGCCATAAACATGTAATACAGACCTTTTTTGATCAGATTAAGAGAACCCACCAACATTTTTCACAGATTGAGAGAATATGCTTTCAGGATACCGAAATAAACCTCCCCTATGAAAACTTATCGTCACGCCGAAATCGTCAGTTGTTTAAAGGAAGCTTCCTTGGGTCCTACTTAACACCCCTTCCGAAAATCTGACGCGCTCGAGTTAATTTTTTTTTTTCGGATTTTTGACTACTTTATATGCCTACCCCCACCACGCAAACCGGCAGAGTAGTATACCGTTGTTATCAGAGGCACTTGGGGCATACGTGGTATGAATATCTGACGCGCTCAAGAATGCCCAAGTAACTGTTTTTTCAACATTTTTGTAAAACCGTACACGCCATACCCACCGCTAAAATGGCTTTCACCATACGAGCTTTTCTTTTCGAAATTACTTCATCTTTCGATTTTGATAGGTCTCGACGGCGCTCGAGAATGTCGCCATTTAGCGACCTCGCCTTCCTAACTGCTGGTTCCACTACAAAATTCAACTCAAAAAGAGATTTTGGAAGCTTCTTGGTATAGAAAATTATAAGATTCTCCTGTTATGTTTCTCCAATTTCTGACGTGAAGTATCTCAACAACAAAACATTCTTGCTCGATTTTCTAATATTTCCAACATTTCTTTTGACATAAATTGTAGTTGTTTGGTCACTTGGCGCTCCCGTTAATTTGTATCAGACAAAGAATACCTCTGGAAAGGCATTCCAAGACTGAACCAGTCTAAAATATAATATATTTAGAAGCAGCATGTGGAGATCGAAGACAAGAACCAACAAAAAATCATTTCTCACTTAACAGACGTGAGAAAACCTCAGGTGAAGTAGTTAAAACAAATCCTGCACTATACTTTGGAAGCCTATCGAGTGATTAATATTATGGATTTAATGAAAACTGCAATCCCATTTGATAATAATTCCAGATAATAGAAAGTCGTTGACAACGGTTAATTGAGTTGATTCTAATTGTTTTGTTTAGGTAGTCGGAGTGTGTTGTGATGTATTTTGGCTGTGGCTGTTGGTATAAACTAAGGTATGAACTGAATATGAGTGATATTTATTATCGTCATTGAATAAGACAATGTCCAAATATGTTGTGAGGAAGTTTTGTACTTCGTAAGTTCCATTTTTATAAAATAAATCATATTTTGTTCTATGTTGATGTTGTGTGTTGTGTCTTTCAATAGCTAAATTTATAGGTTATATTTTTTGACATAGAACAAACAATTACCTGATGAGTAACAAATTATTATTTCAGTTATTCTTCTTAAAAGTTCCCAAACTAGGATGACCATACGTATAGGTTCGGTTGGAAGTAAATGGAAACAAGTCTGTGAATGACGTATCAAGGAAACTTAAATATTTGGAAACCTACATAGCTCTGAACAAATTATCCATTAATACCCAAAAAACTAAAATAATGTCATTCTCAAGAAGTGGTTTTCACGACAGTGAGTTTAAATATTTTTTTAATGAATCTGAAGTACCTTTGTACCTTTCACTAACAAATATGTGTACTTAGGTGTCACGCTCACATCATCTTGCCTGTTTAGAGAGATGGCTTTTGTTTCTACCGAAAAGGGAAAGCATGCAGTTGGGGCTGTTTTGCCAATTATGGCTAAAGCGAAAATTGATACTTGGTATCCCAGAATAAAAATGTTTGAATCGCTGGCACTTAGCACACTATCTAGTTGGATACCAGTATGGGGTCTGAGGTACGTTGACATCGTGGAAAAATGACGTATAATTGGTTGTGCAAAATATTAGCTATGAATGAAAGACGCCTGCCCTTTCTATGTTTCAAACGTCAACTCCAACTTATGAATGAATCGGGCAATTCGAAGTTTAATTGGTTGGCACAAGTAAAAAAACTCTTCATTATAACCGACTCTCTTGAAATATGGGATAATTTGAATAGTAATTTGTTGGAAAAAATTAGAAATATTATATTTAAAAAGTACTTATGAAAAATTGCATTTTGACGATATTTTACTGATACAGCGTTGTTCCTTTTTGTCTTTATATTCATCATTCACTATAACTAAGCAGCCAAGTAATTATTTATTGTTAAAATTACCCATACAAATCTCCCGTACAATTGCCCAGCTACGACTGAGTGATAAACACAGGTTACGTTTCACGTACAGAGCGATGTCGTATACAGTTGATCCAAATCAGGTATGTACTGCCTGTAATCACTTAGTAAATGAAACCTTATCCCATTTACTATTTGACTGTCCAATATATACGACCGAAGCTTGACTGTTACTTGAGTCTGGATTTCTTAATTAATGCCCTTGATAATTTAAACACATTGAATGCTAAAATTATCTCCAGTTACATTTGGAATATATTAAAATTGAGGTCATTTATCATTAACGAATAATTAAGCTTCATTTCAATTTGTTTTGCTAAATATCCTTCGTTTTTTTTCTCTCTCTCTTTACGCTTATTTGTTGTATACTAGGTAATAATTGTTTTTCTTTTTTTTTTGTTACTCAGATTTTTTGCTGTAAACTATTTTGTTCTAAGAACAATAAAAGTATTATTATTATTATTAAGTCTGTGAATTGGATAAGACCGAAACACTGAACAATATGTGACCCGTTATTTTGACCTGGAGGACTTTTTGGAAGTTACAGAAGGCGTATTCCTTCCACTTTAGAATATTATTTCGGAATTTTTTTGGCACGAGTGAAGGTGATCACTTTGAAATGAATTTGTGTCAACTATTCATAGCTTTTAAATAAATCGTTGAAAATGTATTTTTTTAAAAGAATACGATGGCGCTATTGAATTTATCATAGGTCGTACAAGCCAAAAACTTCGTGGGAAAAGTGAAAAAATGACATTTTGTGTTTGCAATGTCGTATCTCTGGAAACAAAAAAGTTGGCATATTGCGGCTTGGCCCAAAATATAACTTATACATTCGAGCATAACATATACTAAATTCGCGTTAATCGAATTGAGAAATCACATTTTGAAAAAAAAGCACTTTTTTCAGTTTTATCCATTTTTCTGAAAAATTTTTCAAGATATTGGAAATCTGAAGGAAGCAAGATAAAGCTGATTTAATTACGCACTTTTTGAAGAGAAATAGGTTCCCATACGATTTATTGGGCCAAAATGGCCGAAATGTAGTTTTTTTTCTTTTCGAAATAACGGCTTTACGATGTATACTTTGACATGGTGCTAAATGGCTCCAAAAACGTTTTTTGGGAAATAGGAAAAACGCGTCTCATGAAATCGCAAGTAGAATATGGTGTAAGAGCTTTAGAAAAATCGAAGACATCGTTTTTTTTGCTCGTTGAAATATGATGCACATTTTCTCATTTTGGTACTTGACAACTGACAGCTAGATGCGAAATTACCGAAAAATATCAATCGGCAAAAAGATTTGCATGTTCTTATGTATTTTATATTGCAAGTTTCAACTGTGATGTGGAATTTTTGAATAACAAAACTTGGGATCTGTCAAGATTCACTTCATTTATTGAATTATTGCTCGACTTTCCTAAAAAAAAGATCGAAGAGCTATTTATTCTTGTGATAAAAATAATCGAGAGAAAGAGAAGAATGATAAATTCCGATTTTAAGTAAAAGAGAATTGTTAAAAATCAGACCGGTCAAACATTTTTGATAGAGTAAACATGCAAATGTAACCCAGACCCTTATCCGTCTCGATAAATGAAACGAAATTTACTGAAGCGCACGATAGAGAGAGATCCCTACATGGAGGCACACGCTACAACAGATAAATGTAATAAGCCAGAATTTACTTAAGGAGAAGTAGAGCGTGAAGTGGTCACTTCTCAATACGGTGCAGTTCTACGTCGATATCGCAAAAGAATTCACATTATTGAGTATACTTCGAATACTTTGATCTGCTTTGTGAAAGGGAATTATTCATTTGATTTTGTAAAATATAATTTTTTTTTCTTCAAATTAAGACGAGATAATTTCCAACGAACAAAATGTTCTGTATGTTGTTAAATTTAATTCATGACTTTTTCAAATAATATTTTTTCCTACGACCACATAGGAAAGTGACATATATCGCACTGACTAGTTCTATGGAAAGTGACCTTTATTCATACGCGTACGGAAAAAAATCTTATCCGTACGTGTGCGGATAAAAAAGCTGTCAAATTGAATGTTGAAATGCTAGTCTTTTTACTCCGCAAATTAATTTGTATATGTGAAATGCTTATTTCCTAAGTTGATTTGTCCATATAATAATATAATATAATCTATTTATTTCATTTAAAATTAAAAAAAAAAATACCGAGCCCGGACTCGAACCACCCTACTGCTTGTCAAAAATCGAGCCCACGGATGCCTAGACCGCTCGGCCATACCACTGTTGTAGCTTAGGGTTCTTGTCTAAGATACTAATAAGCGCTAAAAAAATATACACAACAGTTTATTTATTCTCCAAAATAAAATGTGTTTATATCGACATTTATTGGACTTTCATGTTATTAAAACAATAAATATCCGTTTTCAATTATTTGAACAATGAATCCTTAAAATAGCTAGTTAATACTTTCAATCTCCAACAGGTAGGCAACAAGTTAAATATTAATTCTAACTTTTTTATAAAGGTACTTTTTTCCATTGCATAAAAATCACAATTTTCTGGGCCAATTTCAAAGGTAAGTAATCAAAACCATATAAAGTATTTACAAATACACATATGTAAAACCTCTCACATCTACATAAAAAAGCAAGATTATACATGCCTAATTTGGTAAAAGTATATCGCGTGGTCGTAGGAAAAATAGTGTACATAACTTGTGCGAAAGTGATTTTTCACACTCGTGGGATTGTCTCACTCGGCTGCGCTCGTGAGACAATACTTCCCACTCGTGTGAAAAATGTCACTTTCCGCACACGTTACGTAATATACTATTTCAATATAACTGGGCATTTTATTGTTTGTTGAGCCAATCGGAACTATAAGAAGGTGATTGTTAAGAGTTTTATCGTGTTGTATTATTCAATTACGTACTTGGAAAAGGTTAATTGAACGTTCTAAATAAAAAACCTGGTGTGACGTGAGTATATAGGATATTTTTCGTTATGAGTTATTGATTTAAAGTCGTATTATAACAATGTCAGCGTTTTAAAGTAACAATTCCAGTTAAACCTATGTAATATCACAAATATTGACGTGAAAATCAATACAGAACAATTATATCATTTAAAATAAATTGCGTAGTAATTAACGTGACGACAAAACGACGTTGGAGCATTAAAATTTACCCCATCATACTATAATTTCTATACAGTTAATGACGCACACGTAAATAATTTGAAGTCCCTATTAAATGGATTCTAATTTTCCCCGTATTTCACAGAGACTCATTTAATGACATGAATGATATTTCTACTTCTTAAATTCGAATTACGTTTTAAACGTCAATAAATCGGACATACTACTGCATCAGAGCCGACGCCAGTCCTCTTCAATTTATCGTTCTAAAGTGGATGTTTCCAGAAATGAAAAACTTTTGAAATCAAATTATTTAGAACACGAAAAACTACAACCTACCTATTTTCATTTTGTATTTACTTAGAAAGATAGATAGATAGCTTTATTGGTCTTACAAATATCACAGTTTATGGAAGTTAAAATTTCCTAAAATCTTCACTAACACAACCAGAGTTTGAAAAATTTCCAATCGATTGGAAATTCCTTCTACGAACAAACCTAGTTATGTATGTCAAAGATCATACCATAATGTTGCCATTATGTTGAAACAATTGATTTGTTGATATCCATAATAGTGGGAAACACTAAGAGCGCTTTCAGACAAAACACTTTGTGGCCGGCCACTAATGTCTGAAAAGAATCGCGTGTCTAAGAATACATTAATTTAAATAGACACATTCATCAGTGTCTCGTATGAATGCGGCCATTTATATTATTGTATTTTTAACCGCGCGATTATTGTGCGGCTGAAAATACATCAATATGAATATTAACACGAGACACAGATAAGGAATACGTGTCGGTCACTGAATCGAGTGTCTCTCCCCCTTTAGTGTCCAGACAATGTGTCTGTGTACGGGCCACTGGTAATACATGAACTTCAATTAGTTCGTTCACACGGGACACGCGTTTCTAAGTGTTTCCAAATGACCAATCAATATTTCGAATTAGTGTATTGCATGACGTGTGCGGAAAGTGACATTTTTCACACAAGTGTGAAATTCAAAGTGAAATTATTATTGCTGCATTTTATATAGGAAATACCTTTTAAGACGATTACATTTTCCGACTGCTATAGATATGATGATATGGATTAGTTGGTACAACATCGGACTTCGGGTTTATCCACGGCCGCGTCTTAAATTTTTTTCAATCAAGAAAATGTGAGAAATTCCACTTTTCAAATAGATCGCTTCAAATTTAGATATTACATAGGTGAATCTAATTAAAAATTATACATTTGACAGCTTGACAGTGGTCAATCTTAATAAAAATTAAACATTGGACTGAGTATACGCATGCGTGCGGAAAGTTACTTTCCGCTCAAGTGCCACTTTCCACTTTCAGTGGTACTATATAGAGCAGGGGTCGGCAACCCTGTGCTATAGGAGGGCCACATATGTTGCCAGAGTATCAGTGCGGGCCGCACTTATTTAGATATTTATATGTTCGGGCATGTATTTTTAATATTTGAAATAAAACGCATATATATTCATACAATCATGTCTATTTTAATTGAATTACTATACTGACATAAAAGTGAGAACTAGTGAGATTTTTACGGCTGCATTTGACTCGCAAGTTTTTTAACGTCTGCTTTCATTTTAGTAGTGGACACGCGCAGTATCGCGTCTAAATGTTCATCCGTTAACCGCGAACAATTCTTATTTCTGCGGTTTTGAGAATTGAAAAAGTCTACTCAAACAAATATGTACTACCAAACATAGTTATTATTTGCTGAGCAAACTTTTTCAATTCTTTGAAGTTTTCAGAACTCATACCTCCGTAGAACTGTATTAAGTCAGTGCTTTCCTTAAATGCCGTTTTAAGTGTGCTATTACTTTGCAAATTTGAAATAAAACAAATTGCTCGCGAGTGCATACAACGTACTTACCTCATACGTCGTGCGTGAGAAGCTATCAGCGAAGGGAAGAAAGGTGAAACGAAACGCGTAGCTAGCAACCGGATGAGACGTGAGTTTCCGGCGAATTTCCACAACCGAATGAGGCGAGAGCTGCGCGCGGCTGTGATTTTAACTAAAGCCGGTCGCTTTGAACTTTTTCGCCGCCGCACACCTACGTCTAATCAAAGACTGCCGCCGCCTATTGTCTCATAGGAGCCGCCCGCCGCCGACGTCCACGTGCGGCGGATAAACGCAAAAGAAATTTCCAAGAATTGAATAAGTACAGCAAATATTTATTTTCGGTAGAAACAATACATAACATCACAATCTTCATAAACAGTTCTTAAGAAATGAAATAGGTACATTTTTATCACCCCGCGTAAGAGCGAGCTTTCAAGAATACTCCCATGGCCCAGCAGCATGTCCGTATAAATTCTAGTTAATTTACATGGCCTTTTGCTTTGGTATTTTTTTCTGACGGACCTCAGGCTTGCGGGCCGCACCAAGATAGTCCATGGGCCGCATGCGGCCCGCGGGCCGCCGGTTGCCGACCCCTGATATAGAGCAATATGCGTTACTTTCCTATTATATGTGGTCGAAGGAAATAGCTATTTGTATGACAAGGGAGCAAAATGCTACTTTTCCTCCCGAGGATGAAGCTTACTACCCGACGGGTAGCGGAAGGCAGTAATCAGGCAGGACAAAATACCTAAGGAGCTACTGGATAGAAGAGGTACATTAACCTCAACTTAAGCCTGCAGATATCCCAAGATTCCATATTACCATACTCCAATTGCTCAAATTAGACGACAAAAATTCATAAAATATTGTTGCTCCCATCGTCACTCACTCTCCATATATCATGAAATATGTAGGTAACTATATTATTTCCAGAACCAGTTATGTGTGCGGAGGTTTCATGTGCCAATCAACAATTTACTATCGACTAGGACGATAGCCATATTGAATATTGTGCGACGGAAATATAATTAGGGCAAATATTGCAAATTCATGCAACTTTCGATGACATCACGTGTCTATTATGTACTGCCCATAAAACAGGTTTGATAAATCAAATTTACCACATGCTTAGTTTCTATTGGTAGGAATGTTTTAATTGAATTTTGCCATATCGAGTCATAACTAAAGGTATCTGAGTGGATTATAAAAGCTCAGGAAGATATTATTGTTTCCAGTCCTTATTAACATAATTTGAAGGCAATTAGCATCTTATAGGGTTTTATGAAATCCTCACTATGAAGATATCGCAGAATAATAATTATTCTAACGCTTTTTGGAGAGTATTTTTTAAAACAGTGACCATTCAACTAACGCGCTTTATTAAATACGACAATATAACAGGAAACAGCAATGAAAGTCCCTCACTAAGTCATTCAATTCTGATGAAAACCCAATAGCCACCATCAAATCTAAGGCGGAAATAGTTAGCAATCAAACAGGTATTGAAATATCAATTATATAACGTGTTGCTAGAACCAAAAATAGCCAATGAGTGTGCGAGATCTACTCAATCATTTTTGGAAACAAAATTTTTCGTTCGTTATTTTATAGAATACCTAGTTAATCCATGAAATAACTAATCGTGTGCGTTGAAGTATAAAACTCTCTTGTATTTCATGGTTTAACTATCTTTTCCATAGAATAGCGATCTGCAGCCCGTTAAAGTGTAAAATAATCTATATCATATATCTTTCACGACAATAGTATATTACGTAACGAGTGTGGAAAGTGACATTTTTCACACGAGTGGGAAGTATTGTGCCACGAGGCGTAAGCCGAGTGAGACACTCCTACGAGTGAGAAAAATCACTTTCGCGTAAGTAATGTACACTATTTTTCCTACGACCATGCGATAATAACAATAAATATTTCACTTACACTCACACTTCACAAAAAACATTTTTATGCTTTGTGTTATAATTTGAGAATTTTGACAAAAGCTTACTTCATTATTTGTCACTTTTATAATTAGTATATAATATTTTTGACGACCACGCGATGAATTTACGAAATATATGATGATTTCATTTATTTGAAAACATCAATAACTGTACCTATCTACACCATATGATTTTTTTTTAAATAATCAGTTTGTAGTGCAAAATATTTCCAAAATAACACAGAAGACATTTTAATTCTTTATAATTTGATTTTTTTAAACTCCCACAGCTATACTATAGATACCTAAAATAAGAACATTTGACAGCTCTCTTATAGTAGCTCAGTGGTTAACGCGTCATAACAATTCGGAGAATGCTGGAGTCGACCGCGTTTCGATTCCCCCGGTCGTAGTTGTTTTTTTATCACAAAATTTAGAGAATTTCAATAATTTTTGAACAGACTTCGTGTTTTGTGATAGATTTGTGGTTATTACGTAGGTAAATTTAAATAAGAAAACCACGATAATCGAATTCATGCGAACCGTGCGATATGATATCACACTAGGGTGATATAAAAGCGCACGGTTCGCGTCACTATGATGATATGAGGAACTTTCCGCCAGAGTAGAGAGTGCGATAATTGTTAATTTTCTATATGATCGTAGGAAAATACATTTACGTTCCACCCCTACTGCATTTATGAACTATTCCAGGCCATAGGAACAGAACGTGTAAAACCCAGTGTGTCAAGAAAAAATTTTTTTTTCTTAGAAATAATGATCTTTGTAATTCCAAGTGTCATTTCAGTGATCTTTGTTGTTACAAATGAATTTATGGTACGTTTCCATAAATACCATTTATACGCTGGATAAATTAGATAAATTGTCTCTTTTTCATTTTATTTGTCTATCATTGGTTTAATTTCATTTTAGATAAATTGTTTATTCCACATTTTAACTGCCTCTTATTACTTAACTCATAGAATAACCAATTAAAGTTTCAAATTGATAACATATTACACACTTCAACGGACACGATCAGTTATTTTATGGAATAACCAGATATTTTGTGAAATAACTGCTTATATACTTTAACGGCAACAAATATAATTCAAGGATAAATATTTGTCAGCTAATTGTAGGAATTTTTGTGGAGACGTGGCCAGCTTTAGAACAACTACGTGTTCATTTTCAAGGACTGAAAAATGTAAAAGAAATTATATAGCAGATAAAATGGATAATAATAATACTTACATATAATATCTAAGTGAATATAATGGTAAAATATTTGTACAAAATGTAATAAATTAAACATCTGTATATAAAAGCAATCTAATATAAATTTTTTGGAAAATATTCGATTGTGACGTATAAGTAGATAACATGGGTAATGGTACAAATATTCAGTTCAAGTTCCTGGGCTGTTGAACACAACCCAAAATCGTATAAATAAATGAGCTCTATTTCCTTTTATATTCTTCAGATGTTCATTCGAATTAGTTTTCAGCAGCGGTTTTATTTGGTTCACTTAATTCAAGTGTTATGTTCAAAATAGTTATACGATAACGAGTGAATATTTCAGCTTGTGACGTAGCAGTCAACACAGCATGCAAATAACTGTCGAGTGGTGCATTGAATTGAAATTAAACTTTACCATAAATTGGAATGAAACTTTACCCGTATTACAAGACATGGACATAAAATAAGTGTTGAAGTTTTTTTTTTAATTTTTGAATAAACTATGACATTATTATGACGTTACTCAAAACTATTAAAAAATTTTTTCCCACTACTCTGTTCATATGCTTGGTTTTCCGGTAAGAACGGCGTTTGAAAATTGAAAAAAATAAAAAATAATTCATTCTTGATTTACATTAGGGTTTTCTTACATGTATCTTTCCAATTTGACGGCGTAATAAAACTTCCAGTTTTTGTAAGGGAGAACCAAATATTTATGACTGCTCTTGACTCGTATCATAAAAAATATTAATGGAAGCATCCCGAGAGTAATGAAAAAATAATATGAAATTCACTTTTTGAATGGAAAAATAACTTGAAAAGAACAGTCGTTAAAAAAAGAGGAAATACATGTTATATTAAGCAATTCGTTGTTCCATTTAAAGCAATGAGGCACTTATTGTTTATCATTTAAATATTAAAAGTTTTATATGTTTGAAGTGAAGAGGTGTCTCCTGTAATCCCCAGTAAGGTTAGAGCGCTTTCAGACGAGACACTTTGTAGCCGGTCACTACAAAATCAAGATTCAAGACACAAAAAGTGTCCCGTAAAAAAGATCGTTTCACACGAGACACTAGTCGTTCACGAGTATCTGATTCAATTCAACACAAATATATTTTTAAATATTCATTGGTCGTCCAACCATGGAAGTAGAAGAAGCTTTATTACTTTACCTATCAATTAAAAAAAAACATGAAAAAATAATTGTAGAAGACTCCATTGTTGGTGCAAGATTAGAAAAGGGTAATTTTAATGTCTTATTTCTCGATCTTCTTAAATATGAGCAAAAATTTGTTAACTTCTCTCGCATGTCGAGTAAATCTTATTTTGAATCACACAATTCAATAAAAGATGAAGAACTGAAGAGCGACTAGCAGTAACCTTAGGGTATGTTCAAATAATAAATAATAATATAGGATGGTCGTAAGTAATATAACACTTGAAAACGCGTGTCCCGTTTGAACATACTGATTGAAGTTCATGTATTACGAGTGGCCCGTACACAGACACAGTGTCTGGACACTAGTTAGGCAGAGACACTTTGATTCAGTGGCTGGCCACGTATTTCTTATCTGTGTCTCGTGTGAATGCGTCTATTTATATTAGAGCGCTTTCAGACGAGACACTTAGTGGCCGGCCACTGAAAAGAATCGCGCGGCTAAAAATACATTGATATAAATAGAAGAATTCACACGAGACACAGTAAGGAATACGTGTCCGGCCACTGAACCGAACTGTCTCTGCCCCACTAGTATTCAGACGATGTGTCTGTGTACGGGCCACTCGTAATACATGAACTCCAATTAGTACGTTCAAACGAAATATGACGTGTACGACTAGAGTCACGTGTGAAAGGTTTTTTTTACGAGACACTTTCAGTGTCTTGAATCTTGATTCTAGTGGCCGGCCACAAAGTGTTTCGTCTTATTGTAATTTTAGCCGCGCGATTCTTACTAACACATTGTAGACTGAGGAAACATATGCACACAATTGGCCTTGCAGATGACAGCCTATGCAGGTTCTGCCAGGAAGAAGAAGAAACCGCGGAGCACATACTCTGTGAGTGCGAAGGCCTAGCAAGGGTGCGGTTTCACTTATTCGGAGAAGAAAAACCGAGGACAAAGAGCCACTCCAATTCTAATCTAATCTAATCTAATCTAATCTAATCTAATCTAATCTAATCTTACTAAATGTCTCGTCTGAAAGCGCTCTTATGCTTTCAGAGCTTCTGAACGGATAATATCTACCCTCTACTGATGAGGCGTAATAAGCCTACAAGTGATATTGCAAAACAAAATGGTTGGTTCCATGCTGCAGATATACAAACTCCGTTTAACTTTTTAGTGTCATTCAATGTCCTCCGTGGCATATAGCCAGGGAAGTAATTGTTGCTTCTTCAATCTTTAATTTTCAAAGATTCTGTAAGGCGTTATAATAGTATTATACTATTCATTTGACATCTATTGACTTTATTGCTCTGCCTAGTTCAATAAGTTCCCATTCCCATGACATTTTGGAGTTGATTACACAAAAACTGAGTGCTTCTACATCTTTCATCAATATTGGCGATTAGGCATACTTTCTCATGTCGTGAATTTCCGCTTGAAATATACTTTTGGTTTTCCCCAAGCTCAAGTAGTGTTTGGTACCCAGCCCCTATACTCCTATCCCACCTCCTATTGCTTTTTTGTACTATTAAAAGGCATTTTCCCCGAGTCTCGGCTACCGCAAACTAATATTCCAGTCATTTAAGGGGGACTGTGATTCTGTAATGATTTCCAGCTCACTGGAAATCGATTGCTAAGCACATTTTGGAACTTTAGTTCCTTACGTCAGGTTAGATTTGAGCAACCGGGGGTCTCGACGCAAAAGATCTGACCGTTACGTTATGTTACGCTGCTTCGTTAAGTGCCTTACTTGCGTGCGTGTGCTCTTTCCTGATATGAGTCTCTCTCTCGTTTGTTTACGAATGATATGATATGATATGATAAGATTTTTATTTTTATTTATAATTAATACTAGGTACTGTATATTTTTGTTGAATTAAGTTTCATCCAGAGTGAAATAAATTCTTATATTAATATGGGTATTTATTTATTGATTCAAAAAACTTTTGCTTAAAAGGATCTAAAGTTCCTACCGTGTGTCCCGTGACACGTTCTACCTTTTTTTATATAATTCCACTGGCCTATCAATATCAAATGAAAAAATATTTTAGAATCATCATTATGTTTATACACACAAAATTGGTGCGGCTTAAATTCCTACAGCTCAAATAAGTAAACATATACATTTGCAAAAATCGTTGGAAACTCTGTATATCTTACTTTAATCTTATTTTTCACGTTCAACGACAAGGGGTGCATATTTGATGTTTTCACCATAAATTTTCATATATTTTCTCTTCCCTTTTTCTCTGCTCTGAGAAAATATCCCAGTCCAGTAATAATCGTTTACCATATTTACAATATCTTCCAACAATTCAATAAAAATTCGGTAGGTACTCCGTGTTGAATAACAGTTATGGAATATAACTTTTTTTGACACCGGCTTCTTAAATTCAACTCTTAAGATGAGAAATTATTTAAATCCACTTTAAAAATGGAGTAGAGGATTCGGAAATAACTGGAGAGATAAGTACCTACACGGTTCAGGTAACATTATGGCTGAATATAAACTCCAAGATGTAATAACATACAAAATAGAGAGAAGTTTGGAACTATTCAAATAGAAAACAAACTCTTTCCCCAATTTCTAACTAAAGTGCGCTGGGTGTAATTGCTTTTTGAAGTTCAAATTTTGTTTCTTCGACGCAAGTTTACAAACTTTCACATGCAAAGGGGCTTTAACATGAATTTTTCTTTATAATGATTCCGATTACCGAGTTATCTTGGATTCAATCAGTTATAATATTAGAAGAGCTTAGAAAATAATCGATTAATTTTGATTGCTAGAGAGGTATTCGCACTAATAAGTCTGTGGGTATTAGTTGCGAGAATACAATTAATGTGTCATATGATACTGTTTCTATGGTTTTAATTGGCTAAATAAAGTAGTAAGAGGCTTATATTCTAGCTCTAGCGCTGCACATATTTGTATTCTGTGTAAATTAAAAAAAAAAAATTAAAATTCACACAGAATACAAATATGTTTTATTGACTGTTAGTTTTGTCATTCAAAATATTGCTGCAATAAATTCACCGAGAATGAGGCTGTTCCAGAAATTACATTCATTATTAGTGGAGTCAATGAATACATAAAACAGGCAATCTTCGGAAGTCCTCAAGAACAGCCCCGATTTTGATGTTTTTTTTTTCAAAATATTGTTTTTTTATTTTCTTCAAAATCAGAAACCTCTTGGAGTAGGGACGGAACTATTTATCTTGTTTAAACAATATCTGTGATATTTTTGCACAAAAAAAATTTCTACTATAAGTACAATATCCATTAAAAACTTAAATTAAATTAAATATATTGATTAATGTTATAAACAATTATCTATAAGTTTGTTCTGTGTAGTAATGACATGGAATTAATTTGTGGACCAAAATATAAATTGTTTATTGACCATAGAAAATTCATTATTTTATATACAAAAAAAGTACATTCAATTTTCATTCTCATTTCGCGTTTCGGAGACTTCTTTATCTTCTTCAAGTGGTGGGTGGTTACTGCAGTCATTTCCACTGCAAACTATGCAGGCTGGTGAGCAATAAAGACCACTTTTTCCGCAGCCACACGCTGAACCGCATCCTGTTTTGCAAGAGCAAAATATCAATTTTAAAACGTTTTCAGGTGCTGCTGGTTGTGTCATTTTAATTGGTTTTAAATAATTCTCTTTTCGCCAACCCCATTCTTCAGGTGGTATCGATGAATTATTTTTCCATTGTTGAACTTGTAAGTAGATTCTTTTAATATGTTGTTCTGCTTCATATTCTGTCGGAGGTAAGGAATTAAGTTGTACGCTTTTATTTTTTGAAGCTAATGCTATGAAACGTTTATATCGCAGTTCATTCAAGCATTTGGCAGTTTTAGCACCATACATTGCTAGAATACAATCAATTCCATCATTAAAAAGCACTTCTTCATTTTGCTCTTCATCCATAAAATTTTCAGCTGCTGCATGTAATTTTGATTATCATCAAAAACTTTAATAAAACCATTTTTTTCTTTGTTATAGAAAGCGGAAGTGGTATATATCACATCCAGTGAAAGCATGAATAAAAAACAGATGGGTTTTTCTAATATTTGGATATTTCTCTAATATTGTTTTTGTTGAGTAAACTCGTTGCAAGATATTATTTTTTAGTGGTTTTTAAAAAAACATTCCTTTATCATCAGGTGCTAAAGCCATCAATAAAACTAACACATCAATATCTTCAGCTACAACAACTACTTGAAGAGAGGAACAATCTATAGCAGATTGCACAATAATTAATCGAACAGCATCACTTTCGGCTTGACTCCACTCAATATTATTTTTGCCTAGTTTTTTTCAGGGAAGATTAATAAACCTATTTTTATTTTTGCTATTACCTGAAAGTTTCTCTTCCGTTGTGTTTAAAGGCATGTATTCTTCAAATAAATAATCAATGGAAGTATTGCCGATATATCTACATAGAAAAATTTGGTAACATCCGTTTGGCATTGTACAAAGGCATCATATAATGTTGATTTGGTCGTTTTTCTCATTCCAGCGTTATCAAACAGTGAAAGAGGATGGGAGCCAGCTCGTAGTCAAAATATTCGCGAAGTTCATCATTACTTTTCCTTAAAAAGCATAAACGTTGGAAAATTAAATTTGGATCTATAGCGATTTCAGTATTATTAACTTTGATTTCACTGCTTATGATCAATAAAGATTTAACAGTATCTTTAGAAAATTGGTGAAGAAAATCGCCTTGACATGACTTGACATATTAGTGGAAAAACAGGAACATCGAAAATAATATTAAGAAAAATATACTCAAGAGATCCTCGTCCACATATGTGTGAGCAAAAAGAAGTATTTGTAGCGTATGCAGCTAACACATGAATGTTTTTTTCTGTTTAAATGTTAAATTATTGTAAGAAACTTTTTTGTAACAACTATTTGTTACAATAAGATTAATATATGGAGATTTTTTTACAAAAAAATAGAGAACAAACTGAATTTTTTATATAAATATCGTTGATATTGTTTAAACAATATAAATAGTTCCGTCCCCGCTCTAAGAGGTTTCTGATTTTAAATAATATGAAAAAACAAAATTTAAAAAAAAATCATCAAAATCGGAGCTGTTCTTGAGGACTTCCTAAGCAAAGGCTTCATTGACGCGACTATATATTCTCTACCCAATTATTGTAGATACTACTCATCAGAAGATAGAATTTGAATTTTCCAATGAAGCCCCCTCTATTTCCAAGATTTCCACAAATGAAATCATCGTTCTTGAGCCTTCCAATTCTCCCCGATCATATGGTAACTAGCACGATAATTTATCACCTATCATCCTGGACCTTTCAAAAGATATCTTTGAGAAGAGAGAGCTAGAGAGGAATACATCATTTTCAACTATGTAAGTGAGGTTAACTTTTGTAACAAATGTACGCCACTGCCAACGTCAATAGTAATAACTTGAAAATATGAAGTGAATCGATAAACGCCACTCCATTTCCTATTCTTTTAGTGCTGATCATTGAATTTTAGTGGAGCATATGCTGGGGAATCGAATTTGATATTCAAACATTTTTATACATATGGAAAAATGCTAGTTTATGCTGCGTTATGGAGGGGCGGCCATGTGAAATAACATTTTTCGGGTTGGGATGATTCATGTGAACAACTGTTATCCCGATTTGCTGTACACAAATATGGAAAGCTGTGCGCGTATCAAATTTTCACATCAATATTTCATAATAATATACCTTAAACTATACAGTGTGTTACATGAGTTAGTACTGAAAAAGTGGCAGATGATACACAAATTGAAAATAATGATAATACTTTATATTCCCTACACCTTGAGAATCGTATTCAATTTAGAATTATTAAACTAGTGACTAATAAAAGAAATTCAACCCTTCATAAACACCATACAATTGCACACTAAGCTGGAAGTATAAATAGATTTTCAGCACCCTTAAAACTCAGTTATACACTGAAATTAATGGTTTATGGGAAAATTGGTTTTCTTATTTGTAAAATTCCCGATTTGTCACTGTGACCCCTCGATTGAATCAATAGCTTAGGACATATGAACCATTTCATATTGCGCTGCAGACCAACACTCTGGAGACAGCTCCACTAGTTGAATTAGGTGATGGTCAGTTCTATGATCACATAAAGCGTCCGTGATCTGGTGGAGCAAGTGCCAGCAAGATCTGACGAACGTAACTTACCAGACTGCAGAGATAAGCCTGTCTGGCCATTTATTACGGAAATTTGCATCCCTCTTGCGGTGGCACTAGAAACTGTTTTTAAAATAACACTTCTTCGTCCCCACCTTAGAAGGGTACCGAGAATTACTACCTACAGAATAAAAGAGAAGGATTAACGAGTCAATTGGAGGACTGTGATGGGCAAAGAGAAGGCCTTTGCACACCGGCGTACTGAACGTCCTGGATGTTTGGAACGTTTCGGTTGTCCGGTACGCGCCCCTTTTACACCGCCCAGCAACGTACCAAACGTCCACTTGTTCGCTCATGAGGATCAGTCAGTGTAAAGATGTCTTTTGCGCCAGTTCCTTGGCGTGAGACCGTGTTTTATGTTCCGTGGATGAACGAGTCGAGTATTGATAGTGATGACAACTTAATATTATTATATTCGTTAACAGGAAGAAGTAAATGGATACATCCCATGAATAAAAAACGGAAGAGGTTACAGAATGATCACGAACTTTCTTTAACAACGTTTTCATTGTAAAACGCACAAAACACCAGCAACAACAAACGCACTGAGATGACGCGGGGTTTTGTAGAAATGAGGGCATCGGAGCGCGTGGTTCTGAAGTGTCCATTGTGCATGCGCTATGCTGTGACAGGCTGGACGTTTGTAGAAAATCACTCGCCCAGCAATCCTCCGAAAACCGTCGCGGACGTGAAGTACATTCGCAACGTTCTGGACGCGCGGTGTGGACCGTCTCATTCGATAGCATGGGCAGCGATTTATTTTGACAAAAACGTACTGAACGTCCAGGACGTACAATACGCCGGTGTGCAAATGCCTTTATGTTATGTGAGTTGATCGAGACGTAGCTATTGACATCAGAGCTGTCGTAAATGTTGGTAAATGTTCTCTAAGATACTGTTTCGCCTGTCTTCGTTTTGGTGGGATCGTAAACCATTTTAAATATTTCCGTATCACCCACTTGTGTAACCATGTTTGATGTTGATTTCACGAAGCTGCAGACGGTTTCCTGTCCAATTGAATGCATTGATAAGCCTTGTCGCCATTTTTCTGCATTTATGGCCATCGCACTCCGGTACTCAGGATACTGTGACCTTGGAATGGATCCGTTCAGTGCATCATCACGAGTGTACCCCGGCCTAACTTTCCTTCAGCCACGCTATACAGGGTGTAACAAAAAAGCAGGTAATAAATCATACCACATATTCTGGGGCTAAGAATAACTTGATCCCACCCAAGTTACTATAGTACAAATGTGCATGCGAAAAAAGGAATCCTTGAGGCTGCAATTAGATATCGTCAGAAGCCATTGCTTCTCCAGAATAGTCGGTTTTCGTTAGTGAAACGGTGCCGGCTATTTCGTGCGGGCTATTTCGAACATCTAATAAAAACTACACATTAGTAAATAAATAAGATTCAATCAAAAATTTGGGACCCTCGAAAAACTTGAAAATTCATTGACTTTAATTTTTGTTACTCGAAATTTTTGAAGCATAATGAAAACTGGGCCGTATCTCGATAAAAAATAATAATTGTAAAAAGTACTAGGGGGCAAGAAAGTTTCAAAAATAATGTGTTTGAATAATGGTGCCACAATAAGCATTAAATTGTAAAGTACACAAACATTTTGAGGGGGTTTAGGGGATCTCAACTCCCATAAATTTTTAACGGGGTGCAATAATTCCCAATTTTTTTTTTCAAGATGATCTAATCCTGAATAAGCCACTTGTCAACTTTCATTATAATATGTCGAACAGCTGTCGAACAACTGAAATATTTGAAAAAATCAATTTTCATTTGGTAACTTCGAAGGGCTGTAACTTTTTTCGCATGCACATTTGTACTGGGGTAACTTGGGTTGGTTCGAGTTATTTTTAGCCCTAGAATATGTGGTATGATATATGGCCTGCCTTTTTGTTACACCCTGTATAATTATCCTTTTTTTCCCAAATGTAATTCCTATGTTGAAGAACAAAAGTTCAGTCATAAAGCAAAAACTCTCTTTAATATTTTCCATTTACAACATTCAACCTCGTAAAAAGGTTCAAACATAAATGTATAATGGAGAATATTTAATTTTTTATAACGTAACGGCATTACTTGAAAATATGCAAAAAAGGTTTTTCCGAGTTCTTAAATTTATAAATAGGCTAGATTCTTAAAGGGAAAAAATTAAATAAATTGAATAACTGATTTTTGTTAGATTTCAATTTTTTTTATCAAATTTGTATCCAATTTAGGATGAATATTATTATTCAACAAAAATGAAGTGTGAAAGCCTGCCAATGGCCGCTTTCAGAAGCGCTCAACGGTTGAGCTGGTGAATCACCGGTTGCGACCAGATGAAATGCTGCCTCTCAACTATTGAACATCAGTCGTAGCGGCAATCATTTGCGCTTTGTTAACTCAGCGGTGTCAAGGACGACATGAAACTCATTTTTTCATATTTTGTGCTGTTGGGTTAGTTACATTGCGGTTTGTGGTGATAAATAATAAGAATGGAAGATAACTTCGGTAGATGAGTAATCATATTACCATAAAATTACTAATGATCAATCATAAAAATTAACTATGCATTGGAAACTATTGACAAGTTGATTCGAATTGATAAAAAAAATGCAGAAGCTGTTTATCAATCACAAAATAAGTGATGGAGATTCAACGAGCACTCTAACAAAGACAAGACCACATACTTTTAGGTACAAATATCATAGATATCACAGAATGAGAATTATTCCAACGCCTTATAAAGTTTTGTGAAATATTTTCCTGGCACTGACCGTTCAACTATGAAGCAACAACTACTTCCCGGGTTAAAGGACCCGACGGATATTGAAATACACTTCAAAGTCAAACGGGGTTGGTATACCTAGAAGATATTAAACCCCAAGCATTCTGATTTGCGATTAGAAGGGACATAGCTTGTAGATCGGTTAAGCGTATTTGCGCCTCATCAATACAAGGTATATGTTCTCAATCCGCAAGCTAAAAGCCTAATTACGGACTGAAGAACACACCAAAATCGCATCAATACATGTCTTCCAGTAACGGAACTGTTATTAGTTCTTCGAAAACACAGATAATTGCGTTCACCAGAAGAAGGAAAAGGGAAGGACTTGGCCCTCTGACGCTTCAAGGTGAACTGATAAATTTTTCGGATGAAGTAAAATATCTTGGGGTTATCCTAGACCCAGGCTTAACTTGGAACCGACACCTCCAGCACGTTATCAAGAAAGCAGAGGTGACCTTCATGGTTGCCAGACGCACTTGCGGCACTGAATGGGGACCTAGACCCAGCATGGTACACTGGCTGTACAAAATGGTTGTCATTCCCAGGATCACATATACATCTCTGGTATGGTGGCCAAAGATCAGACAATCCTCTGCTATGCTAAAACTAAGCAAGGTCCAAAGACTTACATGCATTGGCATTACAGGAGCAATGAGGACTGCTCCTACTGGAAAAAGCATCAGACCATGACTTGGCACATGAGATAAGGCATGTGGATGATGACATTTTCAAAATGCCAACAGACCACATGACTACCAGATATATCTTTCGCAAGAACTTCAAGATTGTCATCAAAGATCGAAAGGAGCTTGAGGAAGAGAACGCACCACCACTTAGTGAAGCGAATGAACTGATCTGGTATACAGACGGATCAGACGGGCATTTACAGCAAGACGTGCAAAAATGAAGGAATTGTCTCGCTAGGAAAATACGCCTCTGTATTTCAAGCAGAGGTCTATGCAATACTTGCTTGTGAAAGGGCCAATGATATAAGAGCCTACAACTACAGGCAGATCAGGATTTACAGTGACAGTCAAGCCGCCCTTAAAGCACTTCAGAGCTATAGAGTTACATCTCGGCTAGTGTGGAAATGCGGCGAAGAACTCAGAAGACTGGCAACTCGGAACAGTGAAACACTGGGAGTAGGACAGGTGTCCCCATCCTATGCGTACCCAGTATAGGAGAGTCACTGAGAGGAACTTCATCTTTCGTGAAATACATACAGCCATTGGCTCACATTTTTGTTGTTGCTAAGTAGAATCTGGGTTGCTATGTTTGTTTCTTTTTCTGAATTGTTTCATTGAGAATCAGAGAAAAATATAAAAAAAAGAATGGTAGTTTGTACAACTAGTACGCAAAGCTCCACTTTTTCCACGAGCGCAGAAGTTTGTGGGTAAAGTGATTTGCGTACAAGCTGTACACAATATTTTTTTTACAACCACAGTTATTGATGAAATAAATACAGTAATCTATATAGTAATTTTTTTTAAACTTTGAACGGAAAAAACTTACAATATGGAAATACATAGAAAAATCAGTTGAGTGTATAAGTGATTGTGAAATTTGAACAATTTTGTATTATCATTATAATGCTATTATTTTGATCTTGGTTCATAATTCCTGAAATAATGCTTAATAGATTGATGTTTTTATAATTAATAAATTATAATAAATAATGAAAAAAATAGTTTACTTACTTTTGGTTTTAATTTCAAAATTGTACACCAATAAGAAATTCACTATAAAAAGTTGACAGGTCATATGTAGCTTTGTTTGACATTTCGGTGCGGAAAGTGACATAACGTGTGCATTACTTTTCCAACGGTTTTTAAAAGGATTAAAAAAAGGCTTACTTTTCGTGTAAAAATTTGTGTAGAAAAGCATGTTTTGCATGGTGGTTGAAGGAAATAATATTTTCATGATCAATAATAATTGTCGCTAAAACCGTTGATTGAAAAATAGGTTATTTTTTTAATCAATCCTAAAACTGACGTTTAATGTAAATTAAAGAAAAAAGAACTATTAATTTCATGGGGACTAGACATATTATCTCCATTATTTATTTGTTTCATATGTGAGTACTATCAAAAATAAATCATGACATTTAAATTATCGACGCGCTGGTTCAAATGTTACTATTTTCGTTTTTTAAAAATTCCTTTTTGGATGTTTCAACACTAATAATTATCATAGTGTTGTAGAAATAATATAATAAATACGATAGATAAGTCAACGTATTCCATAGTAAATGTCACTTTTTGGTATTTTCCAAAAATATTATTGTACGAGGCTTGTTCAACTGAAACCCATCTTTGGTCAGGTTATCCTTGGAAACAATTGTAATCATTCAACTGACGTTTTCCAACATTAGTAGTGTATGCAAACGTCATACTGATCTGTTTATTCCGTTTATATTTGACAGCGGTTGCAAACGTATGCAAACGTCATACTGATCTGTTTATTCCGTTTATATTTGACAGCGATTTTAAGTATTGTGACTTTGGAATGGCGTTTGTTGTTAACAATCCGTCCAAATGTGATAAGCGTGCGGTCATTCAATTTTTGTGTGCTGAAGGTGTGGAAGAAAATCTGCAACTAAAGAAATGGAGGATATTAGAGCATCCACCCTATAGTCCCGATTTATCGCCTTGCGATTTTCACATCTTCGGGCCCCTAAAAAAGGCGTTAAAAGGTAACCGTTTTCAGTCGGACGCAGAAGTACAAAACGCTGTGAAAGAATTATTCCAGCAGCAGCCACAAGAATTCTATAAGCAGGGTATACATCGGTTGGTGAAACAGTGGGATATGTGCCTCAATTGTAGTGGTAGTTATTTGTAACTGTACTTGTCAATAAATTTTTCCTGGACCAAAGATGGGTTTCAATTGAACAAGCTGTTATATGTGTGTGTATATTTAAAAGCTCGTTCATTAATACGGTACATTTATAAATGATTTTGTTCACATTAATATAGCTCACGGTTGACGAAAAACAAGATTGATTCTCTTTGACCCCAGTCTCACATCTTGTTTGAGGGTGAACCTGAATAGCTAACAAGTTATTTATTTTCGTCACAACAGGTACATTATACAACCCAAAATTGGTTCGGTACGTCGAGCGCCATATTGTAGGTTATTATTATTATTTCTTATTGAAATTCGTTGTATAATTCACCAGTTTATTTTCAGCGGGTAGAAGCTCGACTAAGCCAAGAACATTAAAAACACATTTTGAGACGATGACATTATGTACCGAAGTCGTTGGTAACTTTGCTTTTAAGTGAAATACCTGCTTTTCATTGAGGAGTATAAAAGTGGTCGCAATAATGGATAACGCTGGAAATAAAAATGCTTTACAAACAATCTACGTGCATATATTGCTCGTTTGTATTTCCATCATAAATATAGCAAATGACGGCAATTCCATAGAAAAAAGGTTTTCAAGAAAATATACGGTTGTGAGATTGAAACAGTTTTCCAAAAGACAGCAGATTTGCTTGTATATTCACACAATTTGAGTTAATAATTTGATGCGTCAAGGGATTCTTGAAGCTACGCATATCTGAAATACTGATTTTATGTAACTCCGATTTGTTCCTCATTTGAACGGCTCAAGTATTGTTGTTTTTACATGGTTACAGAAGGACTAGTATCTCAAACCATTTTATAAGAAACGTATTTATGTTATAATGTTCTAATTCAGCATGCCCTTTTTGGAGGAGAAATAATAATATAATCACTTCATTCCCACCCTCAACTCCCTTAGGCCCGTTACCACTTTCTTATAAATTTTCAGGACTGGCTGATAAAAAAATGTCAGATAATGAAATCAGCATTTACAATCTAGAGTACCTAGAGTACCTTAACAAGTTACCCAACAGATAACAACTTAATATTTGTATCACTAGACACTCCCATAGGCAAGAATTACCAACCTGAGGATGTAAAAAGAACTATATAGGAATTGCATATTAAATAGGTATGTATAAGTATAAGTGTAAAATATAGTGTTTTATCCACGCATTAATTCTCTTTAGATAGTAAAACACGAATGTTTCATCCACAGTCACAGTCATTAAAATAAGATTTCATGAAAGTGTAATTTGACATCTCGCTTTGACAGCCGCTGTAACGTAATATTATCGAAATATAACTAAAATGTCTTCTGTATGTTCCTTGTGGTATATTATTCATTCTTTTTTCAATTTTTTGGGAAATTAAACCACAATATTTTTAAATTCTTTACTTCAACGTTTCGGTAGCGTTCCAGCTACCGTTGTCAAGGAAAAATAAGTAGAAATTAAGTAATTTTTTATCCCTAACTGACACAACAGAAAAAATTTGAGTTGTCAAATTTTTTCTGTTGTGTCAAATTTTCTCTGTTGTGTCAGTTAGGGATAAAAAATTACTTAATTTCTACTTATTTTTTCTTGACAACGATAGCTGGAACGCTACCGAAACGTTGAAGTAAAGAATTTAAAAATATTGTGGTTTAATTTCCCGAAAAATTAAAAAAAAAAGAATGAATAACTAAAATGTCACTGATTAAGATTAAAAGCAAATATTTTGTGTATGTATGTATCGGGAGACTTAAACCTAGTTCATTGAGTTTGTCCAGGGATTTCCGTACCATTCTAGAACTGATTGATCAAGAAATCAGTACTCAAATGGCTGTTTGACTATCCGACATGATAATCCACTGTTCACTATATTTTCTATCAATATTGAATAGGCGCACTGTCCCAGGGTATGGGATCTCTGAAGGCGCGAGGGTGCTGCCACAGAGAGTCCCGTCAGTACTGAAATTTCTAATTTAATGAAAACTAGTGGTAGTTGCAGATTCTTCTGCATATATCAGCGGTGACATCCCAATTCTTTTTAGTTTATCTTGTTTCGCGCAATTCGGCTCCTAATTTTGGTGTTCTTACTCGTATTCAGGTAGAAAATGACCGCTGCGCGCAACTTATCACTGCCCAAATAAACACCTTCACAAAGAGTTTAACCTATGGAAGTGGAAGTCCAATAGGATTACCTAGAATGAAAAAATAAGGTGTCAAACCCATCCGCCTAAAGCGCTAGTTGCAATTGAGCTGTCGAAATAGGTAAGGCAGCTGAGGCCGAAAAACAGGGAAGAAGTATTTCAGCTATCGCAGTGGATGGGTTCAGAACTATTTCATAACGCTTTTTTAATGGAAGTTTGTTTTTGAATGACTAAAACCCGATTTCACTAACCATTTCCTAAAGTCAGGTAATACCTAAAACGAATTTAGGAATTCCTAAATGCAATTTACATCTCACCACGCGCTAAGTAATGCCTAAGAGTAATAATATTACGTATTCCCCATCATTTTTTGATCAATCCTGAAAGGATTGTAGGAACAGCTTTGCGAGTGAGGCCCCTTTTTGTCCCAATAACAATATATTGTGGTTCGAAATATCTGTTGCAAACTTTGTAGGATTTATAAATCTGTTCAGCGCTTAATTCCTTTAGTTTTGGATTGCGAATAAAGGCAACCCATTAATTCAACAACAAAGGGTCATGCTTGGGAAACCTATGTCGTTTTTATGCAATGCCTGTACACCAATGAACGCAACACTTCACACCAAACATTATAAATATTATGAATTATCACACTTGATAAGACTTACAGTACCTAATTAAAACACAAATAACAGCAGCAAATGGCAAAAGGATACAATCTATGAAAGACTATGGTGAAAAATCATCAATAACTTTGCAGTTGATGTGAAAACATTTTTCCAAAACCCTGAATATAAATTTCTATCGTTTGAATAATAAAAATATAAGCAATATTTATGAATAACTTCATAAATCGTTGTAGTAACTGGAATGCCTCTGATCCCCCTGCTTTATTTTTGGGAAATATTTATTCACTAAAAAGATATTGTTCCTTTATTCAATTTTTTTGCATAATCTAGAGGAGCTGATCTTATTCAAAAAAATTGAAACTAATTCACTCTAAGACCTTCATTACAATTGTAAATTAGCTGAATATATAAGGGATCGAAAGTATGGTTTTTCTTTTGAAATATAATGGCGAGAATTGGAACTGGGCTTTTAATTTGGAAAAAAACTGTTTATTTTATTGAAATTCTACTTGCTCAAGATTATATTTTTCAGCCAACGTAATGATTCACGTATACAGGGTTAAACAGCCAACTAGAATAAGTTCGTTTTCAATTAGTTTGTTACGTAATTATAAGTGTCAGTATTGATTTGCACCAATCTTTTGAATGAAATCCACGTATTTTGAATGAAATCGGATTAAGATTTACAACGTGTCAAAATAGAATGTAATTTAAATTGAAAGCATTCAAGAGTACTGATATTAACTTCTATTCAAATCACCCCAAAATAACTTCCTAACCCTTTCAAACCCAGTTAGACAATGAGTTTCAATAAAATACGAAACATGTCTTACAGCAATTCTGTTAAAGAATGTTTATGCAAAACTTTGAGTAGATTGGACCAAGAAATCACGTTATTCCATACAAACTTTGCTCCAGTTTTTCATACAAAAGACACCCTCCAAGTTTCATATGTTTTATATGTACAGGGTGTCAATCTTAAGACTTGCAATAGGCTGTACATCGTGAGCGAAAAGAGATATCAGAAAAATTACAAAACTGTTTCTAGGGTAGGGAGAGGGAACTAAAATGACATTAGAGAGAACGCACCCCCATCAACCTCCTATACCTCACCTACCAAAGTTTAAATGGCAACCCTCTACTTGTAATACTTTATTGGCAAGCCCGCAGGAAATGCTTTTCAATGGTTTGAGTTATAATTATACAGGGTGTGACAGTGAATAAAGCAGAAATGACAGAGTATATGTCATACGCATTTTTTTTCCCTTCGGAGCCGTCCTTTCGCCGGTACCACCTCAGCCTCCTGGGCTTATTGTGGATACTCCTGGTGTTCTGACTACAACCTATTCAGCCAATCCGTTCCCTGTATTAGCTCATACAGGTTCTTAGCTGGTTGATTGTAGAAGTCTTCTGGAGTCATTTGGGTTCTACCATAAAGTTTCTGCCTTCTGTGGTCCAGCGACTCACAGTTGCATAGTATATGCAGAGCTGTTTCGGTATCCTTTTTGCATCTTCTGCATGTAAGGTCTCCGTTATACAGCCCTATTTTGTGTAGGTGCTCCTTTGTGGGAAAGTGTCCCGTAAGTGGTGCGCAGTTTGTTCCTGCTCATTGAGAGCAGTTCTTTCGCTACTTTTTCTGATGGTTCTTTTATGAATTTCTTCCCATGTATTTGCCCAGTCGTATTCTTCCAGTATTTCTTGTGTTGTTCTTTCAACCACCCTTTTAACCATGACCTGGTTAAGCATCTGGGGATGCCCACTGCAGGTTCGGGTCCGTTCATCAGAGTTGACGATCCTACTCTTGCGAGTTCGTCAGCTTTTTCATTGCCTGCGATTCCTTTATGACCTGGTACCCACTCCAGTGTTACACTGTTCCGAGTCGCCAGTCTTCTAAGTTCTTCGCCGCATTCCCATACTAGCCGAGATGTCACCCTATAGCTCTGAAGTGCTTTAAGGGCGGCTTGGCTGTCGCTGTAGATCCTGATCTGCCTGTTGTTGTAGGCTCTCATACTGTTAGCCCTTGCACACGCAAGTATTGTGTAAACCTCTGCTTGGAATACAGAGGCGTATTTTCCTAGCGAGACGATTCCTTCATATTTGCTCGTCTTGCTGTATATGCCCGCTCCGGTGCCGAGTCCATTTTTAGATCCGTCTGTATACCAGATCAGTTCATTCGCTCTACTAAGTGGTGGTGCGTTCTCTTCCTCAAGCTCCTTTCGATCTTTGATGACAATCTCGAAGTTCTTGCGAAAGATATATTTGGTAGTCATTTGGTCTGTTGGCATTTTGAAAATGTCATCACCCACCTGCCTTATCTCTGTGTGTCCTCTCCCATGTGCCACATCATGGTCTAGTGCTTTTTCCAGTCGGGTTAGTGCTGCCCTTGCTTCGCACATTATGACATAATGTAGTGGAGGAAGGTCTAGCATTGTTTCCAGCGCCGCTGTAGGAGTAGTCCTCATTGCCCCTGTAATGCCAGTCATACGCATAGTATAGTCCAGGTACTTTCTAGCGGTGCCCAAAGTATGCAAGAAAAAATCGTCCCCTGGCGCAATTGCATGCATTTCAATTACTAGAGGCACAATCAGAGCAAAATTAACGAATAAAAGCGCGCCGGTCCATAGTTGACATATTTAAAGCAAATGACCGACAACGTCAACTAGCAAATACATTACTTACTAAAAATGCCAACTTAAAATCATATCTCTCCTCTTGGTATGAAAACGAGGTATAGAAATGATTAAAGTATATGGCAGAACAACATTTTCCGAGTCGGCTGGTAATATATAGTTTTAATTAACTTAGTGATGCTTTCAACAAGCCGCCAATGGGAGTAAGAAAGCTAATTTGATTCCTTATTTTCCAATGTTTCTTTGAAGAATTTTTTTTTCCGATAAAGATCCGGAGAAATTTTATTCGAGAGCAGAAAAATATTTCAGTGGATCCAAACTCCCTTTTCACTATTAACACAATTTTTTCCAAATTCGTATTACTCATCTACAAGTAGTTTTGCTCACGACTAGCTGATATTCAGGAGAAAGAATTTAATTCCAAGGTAGCACTCGGGGTTCATTCTTCCTTCAAACAGCTTTAGCTAACACAAAAGGAAAGTCTCTTTCGCCACTATTATGGGATTGAGTTTTAAATATTATTTCTGGTTCAGTTTCTTGTACATTATTCAGCAATGTTTGAAAGGTGCGGGTGAAAATCAATATTTACAGGGTAAAGAAATCCTGAAGTTGAAATGGATGATAAAGTAAACACTGTCATTTTAAGCCACTAAGAAATGTTTTAAAATAAAAAGTAAGGTATTTTTATAACCGTAAGCAGCAGACGCGTTTATTGGTTATATTTTTTTCTCATCATTACGGCAAATTCACTTCCGTTTTCAGCTCTCATCGCTGAGAGGAAATATAATTCCAAAGTATGTGACTAGTCTAGTTTTTCAATGCTTTTAATATCTCTCGAGCTGCATACCTAAAAAGAATCATAAGGTTCAATTTTTTGATAAAAAAAGGATCGGTATATCTAGATATCAATTAATTATATGGATTTTACTCGAGTTACTTCATCCAAAAATGCTTCCTAGATAAGCTAGCATCATTTTTTTGGAAAAATGCAGAAATTCATTCAATATCGTGTTGTAATGGCGACATTTTGAAAGACAAGAAAATTATAAATGGAGAGAAGCAGCATCCTACAAATACGAGCCATAATAAGATCTTATTTCCGACAATTTCCCCTTGTCCTGGCAACCAAAACATATTTTGGCGTAGTCCATTTGCTGTCACATAGTTTATTGTCACCGCCTTGTCCTGTCTTCCAAAATAGAAGATTATACTTGGTACGTCCAGTTTATACTCCATTTTCTCCAATTTCCGATACGAAGTAAGTGATTTTGCAGTAAGCTTATTCTTCTCCGAGCTAACTTCAACGCCAAAATGTGATATAATACCTGGTTCATTTTCGTTATATCATGTGGGTATTTCAAATACATCACCTTTATCAAGAGCTGATGCACTGGAATTTCCAACGAGGTAAAAGAAAAAGGAAAAAAGTTTAGCGTGGTAGTGATTCAACCAACTTTCGACGGAAGTCGCATATTGAGAAGCCACATTAGTGACATTACTCATCAATTCTTGTGTCAACATAAATAACCTTAATATGCTGAAATGTGTCAAATTGAAAAGCCACGTTAAAAGAATAGTGATTTTCAGTATTAGGAAGGTTATTTATAAGTATTAGTATAAATTTAAGTTGATATTGAGTTGTACAATAGTCTTATAAAATTTTCGAATGTACCAAAATCTGGTATCAATTCTCTAACAACAGAAAGTACCACCTTAAAAAGATGCATATGAGAGTTTTTGGTTCCCCCTAATTGAATAATTTAATGTACGCCTCTGGTTTGCTTACGGAAGTCGGCCATATTCAGAAGCCCACTTTGGTCGATGATTCTTTATACTGTTATGTTCTCTCCTTTTTCTTTTTTACCTCGTTGGGAATTTCTCATTCGGGGTTGTCCCTGTAGGAGTTCACGTGTAGCTCGTGATGGATTAAACTGTACGCCGGTAAGGGGATGAAATACAATATTATTTATATTGTTTATAATATTTACTTTGTAGCATTTCAGATGTGATGTTCCAAATTGCTACTTTGTAGTGTTCTCCGTCACATTTTCGCATATTAAAAGGCCAATCTTGCAATATTATATTCAATTTCATGATGGAAGTATCTGGTTCAAATTTGTATTCTTTGCCATCGCAATAAGTGGAGAATTGTCGCCAGATTGATGATTGAATCGTGATTGATTCGGACTCCCATTTAGCTGATTGCATGAATTTACTTTTGTTTATTCATTTTCATAGCTTTGCTTGGTTTCAGCAAATTAAAAAAGACATCAGGACCCATGGCGATCTCCCGTTTACTATAAAGGCGCTTTAATCAGCCAGGCCAAAGTGGCAGCTGTTTATTAATGTATGAATATGAAACAAAGAACGTAATACTTATATTATTTTGTTTTCATTATTTGTTTTATAGCGGCAATAGAAATAATCATCTGAGGAAACGGTTCATGAGCTACAGCCTGGGTACAGAGTAGACGGACATAAACAGACAGATGACAAGATGGACAGACGGATTGACAGACAGACGGATTGACAGACAGACGGAGTGCGAAGTCTTAGTAATACGGATCGTTTCTTACCCTCTGCGTACGGAAAAAACCATTTGTCGCTCAAAACGTTGCAGGCAACAAAGTGACAATTATTGCACTGTGACATTTGGTATTTTTTATATTCAAGTTAAATTGCCACTATAAAATTTCTGTATTTTTCATATTTTTCCATCAAATAGCGAACATAAGTAGAAACAGTTCAATTGACTCCACTGTGTTTCATTATTCACAATTTTTCACACAAGTTTCTCGTTACCATGACGAAAAAGAATACTTTGTTCCTTTTTTCCCATAATATAACTAGCAATCCATTCTCGAGAAATTCATCTTATCATTCCTGCCCTGTTAAGAAGGAATACTTATTTATTGGTTACAAAGCTCTTATGCTTAATGTATCGTTCAGACAGCACGAATCAATACGAAACTATAAATTCTGTAAAGTTCTTTTACCGTCGCTCTGAAAAGCAGACACGGGTAACAATGCACCAGCATCCAAAAACACTTAAACTACAACTCGTAGCTTATGCAAATGATTTGCAGTCGCAATGGAAAAAATGTAGAACTTTTAAAGCCCTAATTAAATTACTAATCAAAGAATAAATTAAAGTCATTGTCTCAGTCCCGCATTCTTCAATTACTGTTTCTAATTGAACGTTATAGTCTTTGTCCTAAGTGAGACGATTACGATCACAGGTCACGTAGAGTCATAGAAACACGTAGTTGGGTGACATTTGGAAATAGCGTAGAAAAAAACGAAAGAAGAATGTCTCTTTTGCGAGAGACAGTCGCTTCACCAATGGACTCAATTATTTTTTAATTTTTGCCGTTCTAGACGCAAAACTTAATGCGGGCATTCTAAATGCTTAGAGCTGAATTTTCAATTTTACAAAATGCCAAATACACTTTTCATGAATGCTCACTTAAACATTCCCTATTTAGTCAGATACCTACTGGAAATAAATGGAAACGAAATACTCCCAAAACAATCCATAGATATACAATCGGAACCTTGGTTTATCTGCCAATTGATCCGAAAATTTAGGAGAAGTTAACTCTCGACCCCATTACAGCTCCAGTAATCTCCCAATTACAGCACCACTCACCAGGACCATTTGTGGATCCACAAAATCAAGTCACTTAGTCGAATCAACTCAAAAAACTAGAGACAGTTTAGTGGAGCTTTAAGCGTTTTATACCGGGACAAATTGTGAATCTAAACAATCCAAGGATTCATTTAATGCATCTATGGAAATTGAGTTGTTATTTGCTGATACTGCTAATATCCATGTTCTATAATTTCTAGCAAACTTACATGAAATTGCAGTAGGAGAACCCCAAGGAAGCATTCTTTCTACTGTACCTAATCTTCCATATATACTTGACTTCACACATCGAGGAGTGGAGGGCAATGAGGAGGCCGACACTTGAAACGTGAAGTTTCACAGTCGCCTTTGTTATTCTTCCGGTTGCTTTGCCGTATCGTATAACCAGGGACTTGGTGTCGAATTCGCAAAACTCGTTCTAAGTGGAGGTGGTTAACTGTGAATCGAAAACAGCCATCTCTCTTTCCGATCTAAGCTGTCTATTAAAACAGACGTGAGCATTTCAACCGCTGTGGGATATATCTGCTAATATCATATAAAATTTTAAAGATTCAGATTATTTTTTCACTTATGATATTCCTACAGGTAAGATTCTATATTTCCATTCTAATAGTTTTAGTGTTTAATAACGGATTTTGTATAAAATATCTGCGAAATTTATTCAACATTTTAGGACATGTGACCTCGTATGACCTTCACATTCCCTAAATTATTTCCTTCCCTTCCTTAAACAATTTTCCCTATTTTTTTTTCTCCTTTCTTGAACAATTCTCTGGTGAAGTTATTTTATTAGTAAGACTTTGGCTAATTTATATTGTATTATTTTAGCGGTTGGCTACATAGATTTTTTTCAACAAAAAAAAACATTTAAAACAAGTATCTTGAAATTGGCATCTACCTTTACACCTATTTTATGGTGTCATAAGAACGGATGAGCTTCGAGGCATACCTCCACTGCTGAGGGAAAAGAAACGGCCTAATACCTAATACATAATACCCAAGAAGGCAGGGCGGCTCCCAAGCTAGTACTTCCTCTAAGATAAGTACCTTTATATACAAAGAAGTTTCCACCAAGGTCAACCTTTCAAGCTGTAATTCTTTTCCTATCATTTGTAAAACTAAAAGGCTTCACTCACTGTAATTCTTTTCCTATAATTTGTAAACTTAAGGGCTTCACCCACTGTAATTATTTTCCTATAATTTGTAAGCTTAAGGGCTTCACCCACTGTAATTCTTTTCCTATAATTTGTAAACTTAAGGGCTTCACCCACTGTAATTCTTTTCCTATAATTTGTAAACTTAAGGGCTTCACCCACTGTAATTCTTTTCCTATAATTTGTAAACTTAAGGGCTTCACCCACGGACATTGTTAAATTTTTTTTAGTATAGATTTACATAAATTTTATATTTTCAAAATTAGAAACTAATTAAATCCATATTTATTGTTATTGCTTAACTTGTGGAATTTTATTTCAACTTCCTTCCTACTGAATTTATAGGCACACACTTCAAGTTATCATATAGTGAATGCTTAAATAACAGGACAGAACTTTATTTATAGTTTCGGGGTTAACCTATTCTTTTTATAAAAAGTAAAAAAACCACGTGGCGCTAAACTTTATTAACTACCTTTTCTTTTAAGCTACAGTTCTGTTTTTTTTTTAAGTTCGGCGAAAACCACCCCTGAGAATCATTTTTGAATACAAATATTTTTTTTTCAATAAATTTTAAAGTTACATTTCATTTGACACCCAACAATAGGTAGTTACGTTTCACACTCTGGCAAAAAAGGGATCAGAGCCTTCATTTATCGGACATTTTTTTGGCAATGTGGAAAGCAATGCTCGATCAGCCTGGGCGGAGAGGAAAACCTACACGCTCTGGGCAGACATACCGGGGCTCTCTCACTCGAAGGCGTCCATATATCTACTACCTTTCGAGTAAAAAAATGAGCAGATCGTGGAATGGAGTAGAACAAACCTACGCATCCTGTCCGGACTGATTACAGGACATTGTCGACTAAATTACCACCTAAAGGAGAAGAGTCTGGTTCAGACCCCGAACTATGGACTCTGTAATTTGGATGACGAAACTGCAGAGCACATACTATGAGCCGAACGACTCCAAAAAAGTATCACCACTTCGTCAGAAGCACTGGCTTGTGGGGTGAATTGTAATCCCTAGGGGTGAGCTACAATAACGAACGGTCCAGCGAAAGTTGCAGTGGACCTGCGAAAAGGCCCCACTCACATAGAACCTAACGTAGCTTAGCACAACTAGACAATTTCTGTAGCTGCAGCACGACAATGTAACGTTATATTTGGCCACTATTTTTGGAATATTTAAATATCTACCGGACGGCGAGTAGCCAGTCCTTTTTCCTCACCAACATGTGATTCTCGTCGAGAACCTGCAGCCTGGATCACCGCTGGAAGGCAAATTTTTAAATTTAATGTGCGACGGATAATCTCCGTTGGTGATGATCAGTATACACTGATATTGGTCAAATATTTCAATTCTTCTCTCCTATAGAGAGAGAAATTAAGAATACACTACCTTTATGTAAATCCTTTCTCGAAGAGGAGCATGTGAACAGGAAAGGGATACGCAACGTATGTCCAGTCCATTGCTTATCGCATGGTTCAATTTAATAGCCAGTATTAAAGATAAGCTTTTTTCTCCTGTGAACTATGAACCGAAAAGGTTAATTTTAATTTCTTGTGAGAGGTTTACCTCAAACGTTTTTTTCTAAAGTGCATTCAATGTGTACCCGCCACTTTGTACCTGCCAATTTGTATGTGACATACCGGACGAAGTAGTTTCTATGAGGTAGATTAACGTCAGGCACCTAGGACCTGTCCGAAGGAAATGAGGAAAGTAAAACAACGTAAAACAACAAACAACGTAAACAACATGAAACAACATTCATTCACTGTGATATTAGTTTTAACTTCATTATACAACTTGTAAATTTAACAAAGTTGTTCATATTCCTTCCCTTCCAGCATTTCCAGGTTTGTTGATAGAGAGTTGTGAGGTGAAAAACCAGTCGACTAATATTATTCAGGGTGGCGCCCACTAACCTTTCTTGATTAACTTTAATTACATTACTTAACTTGATTCATTAACTTATTCAATTCATTTGGTTTCTCAACTTCATCTATTATCTCATTAACTTAAATAAAGTAGGATTACCCGCGAATCGGTAGGACTACTCCCTGAACTGATATTAGTTTGGTCTCCGAATTCACACCTGAGGTGCTCTCCACATTGAGTCGCCGTTGCAGTTTATCTTGCCTTATTATTTTAAATAATGATAAGAAACATCCACTGAAGCTGCACAAACAGCCTGTAATAAGATGCATAATTGAAGCTGAAGATGGAAAATCAAATTAAATAAACTGAAATCAGTTGGAATCAAAATATCGCTAATTGAAGAATGAATAGAAATAAGTGACATGAGAGGTCCGTATGGAATAATACGAAAAATCTTGTCAAATTGAAATGAAGCAAACAGGTCAAAACGAGAAATTTAGAATCGAATTGAACAGTATAGAAATGGAGCAGGCATGAAAATCGTGAAAAATCCCCTTCATAGATATTCAATTGGAAGCAAAACATTCGCATCACGGTTTGACGAGTTATGGTTACAGGCATAAATTTATCACGCTTTGTTTGATTTTGCAAATTTTCGGCTACAGTTTCTTTACGATTTCACATATTTAGTAAAAATGAAGAATTTATCACCACTGTGAACAGTGGAGTGTTCTACTGACCAGAAAAGCTGAAGGCCATAATGTATGATTAAATGATGGTATAAGTAACTAGTTTCAGGAATTATCAGCGAAAAATTAATGGTGAATCAGTTCTGATATCAAACACTGAGCAATCTAATCCTAGAATAAAACGATTTCAACTTTCGTTCTACCACATTTATTTTCTAAAGTATTAAACTGAATAATGATAATAATGGTCTTTATTATATCCAATGATTTTCACATTCACGAAATCAAAGTACGAAAAGTACAAAGACCTTTTCGGAAAAACAAAATTTCATTTGTACCACTCCGTATACGGAAAACATCGATTTTCAGGTCATGCTTCCGTTGTAGAAACGTTAAACGGCGACACAGGCATAATTTATGACACTGTTCTATTTTGCTTTACAAGTCGCTCTTGTTTCCCTTGTTTCTCTTGTCCTCGTGGTTTTATGTCCCACAGATACCAACTAGCTTTCCCAAAAAAAAAATCAGCGAACCTTCCGCTGGTAATTATAAGATTTATAAGAGTATTCCTCAAGAAATTATCTTATTGGAATTCAATTGATTGGAAGCGATACGTTATCTTGAATATACGGCCTATATTTTGCGAGTATATTTTTTGTCTTAGTATGAATTGAGTTATGGATGACACTCCAAAAGCAGCTTTATTTATCACAAGCATCCCAATTGAACAATTAACCTTCCGATAGTCGCGCCCGGTCTGTGAGTCCGACCATAAACTTTATCTAGTGGTATTCTGAGAATCTAGGTGGGAGCTATCTGCCACTCCGTGTATCTTCTCTATGGGTTGCAACGGAAGAGCAGTACTAATCTCAGTGTTGCAAGTGGTAGTTTTGCCGAAAATATTTCGTCCTACGGTGTGAGAGACCGGCGCGACTAATCACTATATACTATAACAGAACTAAAGGGGGAGTAGATACTGTGGATAAACTGACTGCAAGCTACGACTGTACCAGAAATACGCGCAGATGACCTATGGTACTTTTCTACAATATGTTGAATATAGCTGGCATCAATTCGCCGGTCGTCTTTGTCTTAAGTAACCCTAATAAAAACATTTTGCGAAGGCGTTTTTTGAGACAATTGGCCAATGATTTAGTCAAGCACCATTTGCAAGTACGTTCCGCTTTGATCAACATTCCAACCTGATGTTCCACAGGATATCTTATCAGGAAGATGTGCCTACTGTACTACTTAAAAAAAAATCGCAAAACCCGCTTTCAATGTTATAAGTGCAATAAATATACATATATGTGCTTAGAGCATATTATTGGCGTTTGTGAAGAGTGTCAAGAAAATGCCCTTCACTAACTTTGATAATGTTTGTTTAACACTTATTTATCGTAAAAAAGTTATGTTTTTGTTTAATTTACTTTTCGTATTATTTCCAATTTTTGTTTTTTGTACGTAACTGAATAAAGTGCAGTATTGAAAAAAAACACCGTTTTCAATGATTTCGTAGTATATTTGAAAAAATTAGCCAAATATATACCTTATTTTCTTTTTCTTGGTCTTTTTTGAGTTGCCAAAACGTTTCCACATGTATTTTTCGAAAAGGACGGTCCTCTATTCAGTTGGGGGGTTAATTAAGTTGTACGGTCTGTGAGACCGACGCGACTATCGGAAGGTTAAAGGCACAAATGAACCACTTGCTAAGATAGAATGGAATAAAATTTACTTACCAATTATAAAAATAAACTATTACATAACAAACAGATTACCACACATTTTCTCAGAAAAAGATGCAAGTATCAATTCACGGAATATATTCTTCTTTACCGTAACTTGAAGTGTTTTACAGTTGGAGAAGTTTTGATACTGAAAGGGAAACTATTATACAACCTAAAGCCTTTTATAAATAATTATTCCTCTATTATCGTAAAGTTAAATCTTTCAATTTAAGGCCAAGCGAGTATAGTAATTTTTGACAAAAATCCTAGTAGAAAACGTATGGTGCCATCATATAATAGTATATTACGTAACGTGTGTGGTAAGGAGCATTTTACGCACGAATGGAAAAGTTACGCACGATGCCGCGTAGCGGCGAGTGCGTAATTCCGTGAGTGCGTAAAATGCTCTACAGCACGAGTTACGTACTATACTTTACCTACGACCTACTTGTACTTGTATTTTTCATAAGAAGCATAAGAAATAACAGTTACATAATTAGAGGTGCTTGGTAAACTCCATCTCTATTACTCTATTACCAATGAAAGAAGCACAGTAAAGAACTAACGTTTAATCATTATTATTATATTGTTGATAATCGAAAGTCCATTTTTCAATTATAATCAATACATATACATAGTACTTTGTGCTTTTCACAGTTGAACGTGGCCATATCTAATGTTTTTAAATAGTAAATTTTGAATAAAATGGAGACGTCTATTGACAGTTGCTAAGATGTTGCTAGGGAAGCCGTGCGATTTACTTTACAGCTGTGCGTTTTTTTTACAGTGCGTAATAGCTGTCATTACATTGATACCAACTGTGTGTTATTGACTGATTACAGGGGGGGTCGTAGGTAAAAGACATTACGTAGTATCATTTTGAAATGTTTTGGACACGCAAATATTGTTCAGTAAATTTTTATGAACATTCATAACGAAAAAAAAAACATTTTTTGGCTTTTTTCATATAGCGTAAAACGTACTGAAGCAATTTCAATGGTATGTATCGATAAATTGTGGATAATTGAAATACGAACAAAATGAGGGGTCGAACGAGTCAATCGGATAATTAGGAACAGAGAAAATCAGGAAAAATTAAAAAATTTGTCATTTTTTTGAGAATTCATATCTTCGTGATTTTTCGATTGCAAGAGCTGAAACTTGGTACAAAAGAAGTTCTTCGTATGCCCTTTATGTGCGCGATGGGCAAACGCAAAAGGGCAGTAACTTGTATCGCAATTGCAATTTTAATTTTTTCATACGATACTTTTCAAAGTGGATGCGTGGTCGATTGACCGATTTTAAATTTGAAAATGGTTTTGAAAAGTGTAAATGTAGAGCAGCGAAACATATATTTTTGATTTCTATCAAAATAATGTGAAGTCGGCCAAAAACGCCCGAGAACAAATTTAAAATCGGACAATCGGCAACGCATCTAGATACTTTGAAAATTATTGTATAAAAAAATTAAAATTGCAATGGCGATAAAAGTTACCGTCCCTTTGCGTCTGCTCTTCGCACACATAAAGGGCATACGAAGAACTTATTTTGTACCAAGTTTCAGCTCTTACAATTAAAGAATGACAAATATACGAGTTTTCAATAAAATGACTAATTTTCTGTTTTTTCCTGACTTTCTCGGTTCCTGATTATCCGATTTACTCGTTAGACCCTCATTTTGTTCGTATTTCAATTATCTGCAATTTACTTAGGCATACCATCGAGATTCCTTCAGTACGTTTTACGCTATATGAAAAAAACCAAAAAAAGAAGGCTTTGCCTCTATAAATGTTCATAAAAAGTTACTGAACAGCATTTGCGTGTCCAAAACATATCAAAATTATACTACGTAATGTCTTTTATATAATGGCACTATCCGTTTTCTGCTAGGATTTTTGTCAAAAATATTTACCTATTGCTTGGTGTATTTGATAATTATCTTTTGTTCTTAAGTTGGATTCCACCGTTTATGTCATACAATTAGGAAATTTGATGATTTCAACATTCTTTTGATTGTAGTAAGTATATCTGTTTGTCCAGAATAAGGTTGCCTTATTTTGGAGGACTTGAAGTCTATGAATATTTTCATTAGAACAAGATATTAACAAAGACATACAATGGTTGAGATATTGATTAATGATAATGCTGTCCACCAGTTTTCGGCACTGAAGTAAAAGACTTTTACTGACTTTAAGTAAGCATCCACTCTTTTCTCCCTATTTTTCTACACAAAAATTAATGTTTATGAAACCTGGGCTGAGGATCTAGCATAACTCCTGAATATTTCATTTCATCTACGTATTCGACTATACTATTATCAACTCTATTGATCCATTGAACTTGCCTAAAGCTAAAACAGCTTGCTACCTGGTATTATATACTTTCAGTTTTTTGTTCATTTGGCCGTAGTTTATTTTCCATCAACCATTCATTTAGGATGTCTAATTCATTATTCATAACAATTATAAGCTCTAAATACGTTAAACCAGATACAGAAATCAAAGAATTAGCATGAACAATGAAAAAATGGGGGGTATCTCAAGCTTATGAAATTGTCACGATCACCAATTACAGGTTTAATTCAGAATGAACTGGAATCAAAAGGCAGCGGAGCAACAACAAATTGACACAAATTGAAAACTGAAAACGGTATGAATACCCAATGATCTACAAAAAAGAAAGTATGCGGAGAAAGATCAGAATTCCACTTGTCTTGTTGAAGTTTGTAGTTTGAATTGGACAAAATTCTCTTCATTCAAGATTCATTTTGTATTCACTTAATACTATTGTTAACAATAATTAAACATGGCAAGTATCATTAAAAGTCCGCTTTAATGTACTTTGATATTTTCTCTCATATTTACAGCGTATAGTTTTATAATTAAATAAAATCCGGTCAAAAGCAAGTTCTTGTAAATCTATAATGAACTTCCTGTTTTTGCAACTTTACCTCTATATTCAGCAATTCTATTTTCGTCGAGTTGGAATCGTACTTTGTAGGGAAAAAACGGGCTCACGGCTTGGTTTGCCTTTATAGAAAATCCATTTATATTGCAGACATTACAAAAACCCAAAATATGTGGATCAGGATATATAAACTACGTGGATATTTTCACGATTCTAAGAAAATTTCAATACCTCAACGATTTTCTACTATCATCTCATGTTTTTTGCTTTTTAGGATTTAAAGTGTCCATGAAAAAATCATTTTTCACATCCTTTACCTATTCTATTCCTACAAAAACTAAATTTTGTCTAGCGCAGTTTAGATGCAGAAGAAATTTATATTATGGTGAACATATTATATAGTCTTGCATGGTTAAAAATCATTGATATTTACGATTAAAACATAGAATAAAAGACGATAATGTCACTTTAAGTTACTTTCCTGTATACCCTAATAAATATAAATTTACCAGCTGTAAATACAGTTTATAAATAGTGGCCAGGGAAATTTTCAGCTCACAGGTTGGCGAAACTTCACGACGTCAGATCAATTGCAAAAATTTAACAGTTTGGACACAATTAAGGTTAGTTTTGGTATGTTATTTATTGTTTATTGACATCGATCTATGGAGATATGCACGGGAAAATATTCAGAATAAGCTCTGGATATATAAAAGGTATATTTGATTTTTAAATACATTCAAATAATACTCAATTTCCCTGTAATAATTTTTTTGTTCGTCTTGAAACTTGAACTTGCAATATTTTTTTTTCTCTGATAACTCTGACACGACAATGGTCAAGAGCTTGATTTATAGGACTTCTAATATGTCTTCAAGTTTTCCAATAAATTAAGCCTCTGCTACGTTTTTCCGAGACAGCAGGAATCTGGCAAGGCATATTAGGAATCAAGTAATTCTCCAATAAATCATTTTGGACAATCCTAAGCTTTTAATAAATAATCCTAATCCAAATAAGTATAATTATAAATTTAAATAGTATATCTACCTTTTCCACAGTAAACGAGAGAAGAGGACCTCATTTTCGTACTCTCGTTTCATATAACTTTATTAGTTATCACTAATTCATTATGAGAGTTACTGTTTACGCATATCTTAAACTCGCAACCCCAATTGTCCAAAATGGGAAAATCCCCAATTTATCTGACAACGTATTGAAGTTTTGCCAACCCTTAGGACTGTGAAAAGTCCGGTCTGTTCAGTATAAGTTGAATATATACAATTGGTTAATCTATATTAGTCAGTATGTTGACCGAAAAAATAACTATCCTTATTGTCTTGTAATGACTCTGGCTTTGACCAATAAATTGAAGATGCCGAATACGATTAGGTTACTCTGTCGCACAATCACAGGGTGTACCAATCTTACGACAAACTTTGGTATATGGGTTATTTTAAGAGATATCAAAAAATGTTGTCAACAAAAATAGTAGGTGTATTGAAGGTCCATATTTTGAAAATATATCGAACTATACCTACAGAGTGCTGCATAACTCCGTTACAAACCAAACATATGATTTTTCAAATGGAAACCCCTGTATATTATACCGAATTCGGATTGCTTACATTTTTTTGGAGCTTTTGATATGAGGTTTTGCCATGTTATACAGAGTCTTTCAAAAGATTTGGCCAAACAGGGTTTCTTAACATGATGCAATATCCTCGTATCCTTATTAAATTTCAATTATATTATTTCTTATTTACAGGGTGAACGGAAACTCGAACCTGTCATTTTCTTCCTTCTTTCAAATGGAACATCCTGTATTTTATAGTAAAAATAGAATCTTGGATTATGTAACTTTAATTTTTGTCAAAAAGTCTGAACAGGACACATTCGGAACACACTGGAAATACAGTAACTTTTAGTGGTGTGATTCAGGTTTCTTATAACGCTCCTCCCAGTTTAAAAACAAGGTGAAGTATCAATGTCCTAGGGAAATTTCAACTGATGGTTACTTAATGATAACAATAATATTAACATTAGTATTAAAATCAATTATATTCGTTCATTACAATGTTAGTACCTACAATTTTCTCAAGACAAAAGGACAATCAAAAACACAACTGGCGTATCAAGGATTTGCGTTGATTGGATCTCCTGATTCCATTAAATCTCACTATCCTATCTTTGTTTACTTGATGAAGGAATTTAATCAAAGGTAAGTGAACTAAGACGAAGTTTATTGACAGCGCAAAGCTAGCTTTTGCAATTTGCAAATTCAACGTCGTCCATTTTGGCGATAAATTATAATTTACGAGAAAAAGTTGGAATGAATGATGTCCTTAACTTTCCTTATCGCTCAAAAAGTGTAATCTTTGAAAATGCATTCTAACGGTTCCAAAATGACAAAAAAATCAAAGCTTGCAAGTGTAAACAAGTGCTTGCACGTCGGCAACTGCTCGCCAGTTTAAGTTTGATTTATGTTCCGGTTGAGCTTCTGATTTTTGTTGATTAGTTTATCTAGTTTATTATGGTTGAAAAAAAAGTGGTCAAGAGAAGTGATAATCAAATTTCTTGAAGGGTAGGTACAAATATTATCCGTGCTTATGGGATGTACACAGCAGTTGTTAGTTGTTATAAAAATAAAGACTCCGATAATGAATATTATACAGGGTGTCACTTTTGAAACTTACATTGGGATGTACCTCGTGAACGGAAAGAGATATCAACAAAATTTCAAAACCGTTCTTAGGACAGAGAGGGGAAATTGAAATGACATGAGAGAGAACGCACCTCCATCAACTTCCTATGCCCCAGCTGCCCTACCTACAAAAATTTAACTGGCTACCCCCTACTTATGATACTTCATTGGTAAGCCCGTAGAAAATGGTTTCCAATGGTCTAGGTCATAATTATACAGGATGTAACAATAAAGCAGAAACATTTATAGATATCGCAGAATGATAATTATTTTAACGGTTTTAGTTTTGGAAAATATTTTTCAAGACACTGACCGTTCAACTAAGGAGCAACAAGTACTTCCCGGGCTACTCAGTATTATTCATTGGAAAAGGTAAAAAGCAAGACATTTGGCAAACTTCGCATGGCTTATTCTTATGTGAAACGCCAATAACGACAGTTTTGATTATTGGCATTTCCATTTAGATAAATTGGCCAGTTAACACTGGAACAAATATTTTCCGAATGTCTTGATTCATTCTCAATTCTCCCAGTCATAATTCCACAAAAATGAAGTCCTCGGTCTGAATCGTCATCGGACCATTTTTAAAAACCTTGCATTTTAAAGGGGTTAAATGGATGAAGCTTTAAAACTTTCCGTACCGCCTCATGTGATAGTCCTGTTATTGCAGAGACGTGACAAGTTGATTAATCAGGATATATACCAAATTGTCCAAGGACTTCAATTTGAGTTGCTCCATCAAGTACTCTTGCAGCATTCCTTCTTTTATTCACCACTAAACCCGTCTCTTCAAATTTTGCGACTAAGGGCCGGTTTTACAAGAGAGATTTATACTAGGTATAGTTATACTGGGTATAAAGTTATACCAAAATTAATACCTAGTTTAAAACTGGTTGGTTTTACGATGCTTTTTTACACCGGTATAGCAATTCTTGGAGTAAGAATTACTATACCGGTGTAAAAAAGCATCGTGAAACCAACAAATTTTATTCTAGTTATAAATTTTGGTATAACTTTATACCCAGTATAACTATACCTAGTATGAATCTCTCTTGTAAAACCGGCCCTAAATCACGGATATACACGTGACTTACATGTATTCCAGGATGTCTTTCCTCAAATACGTTAGCTTTCTGCAAATAACTTTCATTCTGGGAGCCAATTATTGAAAGTATCTCCACACCTTCAGCTATGTGAGCCATCGTGATTATTGTAGTTAAATTAAACAAAACGTCCAAAATATTTCCGTACCAAACGTACAAAATAATAAATCTATTACAAATGACAATGACATTGGGGTAAGTATCAAGTTGCACTGTAGCAGAATAGCGTCAGTCAAAATAGTGCTAGACAAAAAGAGCGCAGGACAAAATAGCGCTGGATAAAATAGCGCCGCACAAAAATAACGCAGAGCAAACACAGCGGCGGACAAAACAGCACTCGACAAAATAGCACTGCGGATTAAATAACGCCGGTTGAAATATCTATTGAAAATCAACCATTAAAATATGGGAAACTATAGTAATCAAGTTTTTCTGGTGTGAATGTAAATAATACTATGATGAAAATGTAATGATGATGAACATTGCCTCTAATGATATTCTTGTTTTCTACACTTTGATCTGTCAGTTGGTCGGGAAGAAATATGTGTTGAATTATGATGAAAAATATTATTTATGGGAAATATTTTATTTCTAATTATGCTAACTCGGCACTATAGTATATTTTCATGAATTAGATAGTACAAGTGTAAGTCAAATATTCATAACCGTAATACCCGTTTCAACTATAGATTAATTGTCCCTCGTCATCGAACTGAACAGTACAAAACTTCTTTTACATATTAAATTGCAAAAATTTACAACGAACTGCCTGAACTTGTCAAACAAAAAAAATCGATTGAATCATTCAAAATTGCTCTGAAATCAGTTTTGTTTCGTGACCAACGTATGAACATTGGTATGTAGTATTTATTTTGTGTATTTCTATGATATGATGTAGCTTTTCTTTGTTTTTATTGTTATCGTTTATTATCATTAATATTATCAGTATTGTTATTGTCGTTTGAATTGTGTTACCTATCATTATTATTATCATTTTTATTTGTATCAAATTTTGTTAGAACTATGTTATAATATCTTTATTCTTTGAATCACTCAACGCCTAAGATGAAAAACAGAGACTGCCGTATCAATTTGGTGTGGTAGTCACCTGATCTTCGATGCGTTTTTGTTTTCTCTCGCTCTTACTCTTTTTTACTTTTACTATCTTATTGTAAGTGTTATGATGAGGAAAAAAATAAAAGACCTTTATTATTATTATTATTATTATTATTATTATTATAAAAATAATGAAGCATTATTATTTTCGTGCGGCGCTATTTTGTACGTTGCTGTTTTTGTTCTGAGTTATTTTTGTGCGGCACTATTCTGTCCAGAGCCATTTTGTCCGCCGCTGTGTTTGTCCAGCGCTATTTTGACTGACGCTATTCTGCTACAGAGCCGTATCAAATAAATCGATAATTTGAGTAGAGAAAGGAAATGCAGCGCAGAATAACCAAATGTATTGCTTAAGAACTACAAAGCAAACAATTTTTTTTGAAATACAATCAATAGAATACTCAAAATTTGAATAGGTAACGTACTTGCACCTTGTTCAGAGGTTTTCAAAGCGAAGTAAGCTTCCACAATCAATTGTTATTTTTGTTGTCAAATGAATATATCTGCTCCATTGTTACACCCTGTATAATCATGACATACCGTTGGAAACAATTTTCTACAGGCTCTTTAATAACGTATCACAAGTAGGGGGTTGCCATTTAAATTGTTGTAGGTGGGGTAAGTGAGCATAGAGGATGTGAGTTTTTTCTCATGTCATTTTAGTTAACCCTTTTCGCCCTAGGAACGATTTTGAAATTTTTTTGTTTGGCATGGTGAACTATTTAATTCATCCAAATTTTCAAATCATCATAAAAACCTTGTGGGAATGAAATAGTATATTACATAACGTGTGCGGAAAGTGACATTTTTCACGCGAGTGGGAAATTTTGTAGCACGAGGCATAAGCCGAGTGCGACAATCACACGAGTGTGAAAAATCACTTTCGCACGAGTAATGTACAGTATTTTTCCTACGATCCCGTCATAATTTCACCAAATAATGTGTAATCAAGATCTGACATATTGATACACAAAATGTTACAACATAAATGATTTCAAAATTAACAATAACTATCAATAGTGACAAAACTTCAAGTAGTTTAACTATATAACATGGGTACCTAGGTTATTACAATTATTAATTGGTTGGATAATTATAGAAATTGAATGTGAAATTATTATTGTTCATCATCATCATACTTCATACATACTTATCATGAATACCTTTCAAGATGATTACATTTTCCTACTATCGTAACAGGTGATTTGGATTAGTTGGTACAACATCGTACTTCTGAAGAAGAGTACGCGGGATCGATCCTCGACCGCGCCCTAATTTTTTTTTTATCAAAAAAAATGACAAAAATTTCACTCTTCAAATAGATCACTTCAAATTTAGATATTACATAGGTGAATCTAATCAAAAACTATATATTTGACAGCTTGTCAGTGGTCAATCTTAATAAAAATTCATTTGACAGCTTTTTCATCCGTACACGTACGGATAAGTTTTTTTCCGTACGCGTATGAATAAAGGCCACTTTCCATAGAACTAGACAGTGCGATATATGTCACTTTACTATGTGATCGAAGGAAAACATAATAAAAATAATTGATTCCTCATTGAGATTTTTTGTAGCGATCTGTAAATGTTTGCTAATAGCTAAGGGATTTTTTCTCTGTGTAGATTTAGGTTATGTAGAAGTATTTACTTACTGTCACTATCTTGACGTTGAAAAAATTTAATAATTTTATTGCCCTCAACCGATGAGAAGATAGCACATACCTGTAACAAAAGTTTAAAAATTAATATGAAATTGATAGTTAATATTTTTCAAAACATAACGGTAGCCGAAGCGCTAGCGAAGCGTTTAATCTAAAACATAAATAATTGTGGCTGAATTTCCCAAAAAATCAACAAAAAAATATAGGTATCTATTCTATCATCCAACCCATATGTAAATTAAGAAAAATCACATTGGCAAATATTTAATTAACACTGAACAATCATCATCCTGTACCCTTTCTACTTGTGATAAGTACCATAAATGCGATACTAGACTTTGCAGTTATGCGACCCTTGACCTTATTATTGTGTGTAAACTCTCCTATCTAAATATATTAGAGTATAAATCAAGTAGAGTATATAAGTGGATTAAACTTCCAAGCTTTAATTTGATTTTACGTAAGCAGAACCTGAAATCACAAACTTTGTTAACAAACTTTCCGAAAATCATAATTTTAATAGGACCATATAATAAATGAAAATCTATTTCAGTCAACTCCGGTAATCGGATTAAAAGAACTAAACTTCACTATGCGGACATTTCAGATTCAGATGTTGCGAGAACCTTTCGAAAACTTCTTTTTATACTCACAGTTTCCACTGGTCCAATTTCCACTGCTCCAATTAATCAGAGTTATAATGCTAAGATATGATAAGGACCGACTGATTTCCAGAAAATTGAGATACAGCGGGAATAACAAAAACTCTTGGTCAATTCGCAAAGTAACGTCCAAATATTTTTACCAAATTGTAAGTGGGGTATCAATATCACCATTCAGGATATAATAAAAAATACTGATAGTCGCTTTGTTCTTATTTTGGTTCCTTCCAAGTCTCAATTTCCCACTAATTTTTGTTGTTTCAATTGTACTTGACCATCAACTCCTCCCAATGCTTTAAATTATTTTATGAGAAAATTTCCCCGCATTTTCTCCTCCTCTTTGGAGCTGGATTTGTATCCAAAAAAAAGTTATCAAAAGTGTGGAAACCAAAAATAAAAATAAGTAATCATTTATTACCAACCGTTTTGTTTTAATATTATTCACTTCTGCTAATCTAAATTTGACATGTCCACCATGATGAAATTAACTTTTGGCACCTTTTTTGCACTACCCTTCGAAAATCCTGGCTAGCAGCAATTGGTCAGCCACTCTAACAAATACTGTCAACATAATTCCAGACCTTATGGTCTCATATGCCTCAAGGTCAAATAGGTCTTCAAATTAATGAACATTTATATTTATATTGAAAGCTACACAAGGTGCAATGTTATCAGTGAGGTTTCAAATAAACATATTTGTTTCGAGATTCCACATCTACTTAAAAGGCACAAAATGATCCTCTGGGGTAGTTTTAGAGAATTTGTTGATGAATTTTCTTGATATAGAACTTATTTCTATCGACTGATATTTACAATTCACGTACATTTTGAGAACAACTTCTATTCCAGTTTATACTTTACGAAAGTATACAGTTGTTTGAACATTCAAAGCAAATAAAAGTTCAGGAAGTTTGTATTGAAGATGGCAGCCAACGTAATCACTTCTGTTGCATATGTTCCACATTCTAACAATCCCAAATGACTTGCATCCAGTCCGAAACTTTCTGCTACATGCTAAGTTCAAGATTTGTTCCTTGCATTTGGATGAATTATTACGGTGGAGGTGAATAAATAAAAGCTTGTTCAACATTAACAATTCATATAAGCAGATAATAGAATGGTGATTTGGGGACCGAGAAAGGACCAAGCCATGTTAAGACAGTAAAATTGGCTTGGATTAAGTGATTTTTATGATCGCAAGATCATATTACCAAAGCGCCCAAGAGAAGATCCTTTCACGAAGGATCTAAAGAGAAAACTGTTAAACGTGATAAGGGCTAGAGTGGTCTTTTTACATTTACACAACAACCAAGAGCAGAAAAAGCCTCAAGGCTAAGGTGCCAAGAGCTCGAGGTTTGTTATTGGAGGTGCCAAACTAATCAATTAATCAAACAATATCCATAATGCCCGGTTTTATAAAGTAGGGTTGAATACCTCCAGTTACCCTGAGGGTTAGCACTCATGTTAAAATGCAAGGATCACTGTGAAAAGTAAAAAATAATAGACGTACAGTTAGAGAGTTAACCCGAGCCAAATGGTGGGGCAGGGTTAACTCTAGCTTTGTTTCTAAAACGCCTTAGCACTTACTGGATACAGGGTTAACTCCTGAGGCAGGGGTAACCCGAGCTTATAAAATCGGGCATAAAGGTGATATAGGTACTAATACTATAAAGTATGAAGATGGAGTGAGTGACACTCAATTTTTCAACAGTGAATTATATTCGAAATGGAGTTCGAACGGCTATTAGGAAAAAGGAGACATTTTATATGTAGGGTAACTATATCTCATTCTGAACTAAAGTTTTACTTGCTCTATCTGTATCTGTAAGAATTTGAAGGGTGGGTGACCCCCACAGCACTTAGGCCACAATTGGCCCATTGTGCATCCTTCTGAGGTTCAGACTTCCTTCTGGCTCGTCATCCAGCCTACTTGTTTGAAGTAGGCGATAACGTCGCCGAAAGTAAGCTTCCTCATGCTGGCTTGTATTAGCCTGTACTCGCCGATTACGGAAAACCTAAATTTAGAGAGTGTCGGACATTCACAAAGAAAGTGATCGACAGTCTCATCTTCCTGTTCACATCCTCTACAGAGTGAAGTATCAGACAGACCCAGTCTGTAGAGGTGTTTTCGTAGGTGGCAGTGACCGGTCAGAATACCCGTGGCTGTCCGAAGGCTCTGTCTATTCATTGTCACGTATTTTTTGGCTAGTTTGCTGTCCGGATACTGCAGCAGCTCCTTGGCAAGCCTGCAACCTTCTGCATCGTACCATCTACCCTTAAACTTATCAAGGGAGTGTTCCTTTATTAGGTCAATCATAGCCAACGCTGACAGACCAATGAAAGTGCCAAGTCCCAAGAGTTTTTGGAAGGCTGCTTCCCTGGCTAGTGAGTCGGCAATGTGGTTACCTTTCGATTTACTGTGCCCCTTTATCCAGCTTAGAGTGACTTCGTTGTTGCTACAGGCTTCGATCAGGGACAGGTGATACTCCAGTACTAGGCCTGATGTGATACGTGGTCTGTTCAGGTCTAGTAGTGCTTGTCTACTATCCGTAAGGATGTGAATTTTATAACCTGTGGTGTTTCTTTTGGTAATCTCTTTTGCGGTTATGTAGATAGCAGTGAGCTCTGTTTGAGCAGCGCTGGCATTACAGCCCATCGCCCATTTGATGTTTAGATTCAGAGATCTGGAGTAAATTCCACATACCCATATTGGTTTCAGAGCCATCCGTGAGGATGCGTAGTGCGACTTCTTCTGATGTGTCTTGTGTGTTATATTTAATGATTACCTTGTAGGGCCTGTGGAAGGCATATTGTGGTGAGATTACGTCCGTATTTGCCTGCAGCAGTGAAACATCATTAAGTGCCTCACGCCATAGGTTACGTCTCAATCTACCAGATCCTACGTAAGGTTGTATACCGGTAAAGCGTAAGTTTGTCATGGTCATCAAAATAACCTCCTTGATGTGTATGTCAAGGGGAGTGAGACCAAGGATCACCTCCATCGCTCTGGTTGGAGTGGTTCTCATGCCTCCTGATGTGTTTAGGCATGCTGTTCTCTGAATTTGATCCAGTTTACGGACGACTGTCAGCTGGTTTGCTTTAACTCCCCAGGCAATCGCGCCGTACGTTAGCATAGGTCTGATGATGGTAGTGTAGATCCAGGCAGTAACCATGGGTGACATTCCTCAGGTACGGCCGATGGTTCTGCGACACTGTTCATAACAAATGTTTGCTTTTTTTAATCTGTCTTCTGGATGAGAGTTCCATGTTAACTTACTGTCAAATGTAACACTTTACTTGCTCTAGTCATAAGGTTTGTTCAGTAAAAGATACAGACATTTGCTTGCTCGTCAAGTGAATAACTGACTTATTAGAACTATCTTTTGATTGAAACACTTCCAATTTACCACGCTTCGTATACTAATTCACTTCAACTCAGTTAATGAAGAAAAATAAAACTTCTACAAACAAAAAGTGCTGTAGTTATGAAAGTCATTTTTTCTTCAAAAAGAGTTCTGAGTATGATGAAAAATTTCTTAATTTTAATTAAAAATTCGAAAAAGATTATAATGGTTCTAAGGCCGTTGTTGAAAATTTAATTGATGGTTTAATGAAAACTAGGGCAGACGTTGCTCTTGAGGCCTAAAAGAGATTATGAGACAAATCAAGCACAAAAGATACAGCGAGCACTTCTTTTGTTTTCCGTAGAATAATAAAATTTGATTAATAAGTCCTCTGGAAACAATAAAACTGATTCTGTTGGAGATTGTAAGGGAAAAATGTAGGCCGAGGAGTTACAATACGCTACTTCATTTTCATTCTCGGATAATAGGGAGAGATGGAAAAATATTAATCGTCTTAATTATTTGTTAAAAGAATGATAATAAATAACAATTTTTAATTATTTCAAATGCTTCACTACGATATAAATTTCTGTGTATACTTAATGTTCCAGGTAATTCTATTGCTGGTTCTTACCGTACTTTCAATAAAACTTAAATGTTGATTAAAATCTCAAGTTGATGTGGAGAACAAAATCCCACCGTTATCCAGCACAGGATAAAACTGTCACATTATTCAGTTCATCAGACAATCTCGAATCGGTTAATTAGAATTTGCCACCAACACTATCTAGAAACATCTAGTAGGCACGACAATCAAACGAAGAGAGATTTTGGTATCACCAGGGAGTATACAATCCAGGGTGCGATACTTTAGTGCTCTAGGGCGTAGCCGAGACGTTGCAAAGGACACTTGTCGCCATGTTGCTTACATTTCGCTTCATTTGATGTGCCATCAGTAGGCCAGTTCGGTGAATTCACAAAAAAATTTCCGAGTGCTAATTTATTAAATAAAAACAGATTTTGAATATTTGTTTTTATACAGTCAAAAGCAAGGTGGTCAAAAATTCAGCACTTCTTGACACTAGAATATTGTATATGACCATGTTTAATGAAATTTTGATGTGAGATATGGAATATTGAACACAAATTGACAATGCTGAAATTACAACCCGATGAATTGATTCTAAAACAGACTGGAAATTCGAGTGCATTGATAGGAAAACTGTCAAAGCGGGTTTGCTAACGGAGCATTGTAAGCTCGATAGGTATTTAAAGCAGGTTTTGTCACCTAGAAGAAGAAACGGCACTTCCTATGATAGTCCGATAGCATGGCAAGTGTGTGGTTTTTTGCATTACGCGAAGAAAAGCCATTGGCAGAGAGCTATATGAAACGGTCAGTCTTCACGCTAATAGACTTTTTTAAAAGAGTCATGCTGGAGAATGTAATCTAGAGTTTAGAGGACCACAATAGATCTGAAAAGGTCGCAGTAAAGTAGGCCAAAAGCCACCTCATAAAATCTAATCTAAGTGCAATGAAAATAGACCACTATTTATCATTATCTTGAATTTCATTGTTCAAATTTCGTGCTGGCTGTCAACCAAATAATTTGTATCTGAATATCAATAATTTGTGGCTGCAGTAGGACAAATATTCATGCTCGCTAAAATCACATGAGGATTGAAATGGACTAAATAATTCCGGAACTTATCGGAATGGTCTGGAAAGAGTTTAGATTGACTGAAGGTACAGTACATAATATATTCAAGTTTCAAGTGCTTGGAAACACTTTTTGTAGTCTTGGCTACACTGTTCATATGAAGAAATATACTCTTAAATAATCCTTCTCAGATATATCTTCGCAGGTCACTCTAGAGAGTTTCTATCTCTAGCGAGGGTTCTGCATTTTGAAATAATGTGGGGCTGTTTCTATGCAAAACGTTAAATTAATTAATCCATGTATGTTCCATTGCTATCCATTCGCTTCTTGAGGATGCAGTGACTCTTGCTCAGGTCTATTTTTCCATTGGTGAGTGACTCTGAGAGTTTCCTGACCTGGAGTTTGCTGTATCTCTGCTTAATTATGTGGCTCCAGTATATCTTGACATCCTTCGCAATTGTACGGATGCGCATGGTTACGAATGGTCAAATTTGCGAACACTTTCAGATAATGGTATTCTTGACCACTCTTCGTAGAGATTCGCGAACATTTTCATTCGCGTTGTGAAAAGAATTTGACAACATCGCATTTGATAGATTATTTAGTAGTTCTGTGTCATTAGATATTGGAGTATGGTTCTCTTGTAACTTGGGTTGAGTTTCCAATATTTGATACGATAAATTAACTTATTTACATCTTATGGATAAATCTCGGATGCTCATTAAAAATGAAAGATCTACTCTACAGTAATTCTTTGAAATTTCGCAAAATGTATATTTACTTGAAATAGTGGGAAGTTACCAAATATGGAAAACCATTTTGTTTTTGGGATATAAAAAAAACTTCATATAAATTGAATCAGTTTAATGTTTTCACTAATCAGTCATACATTTATATGTAGTAATTAACAGCCTTTAATCAAATATATTAGATATTTAATTAAAATCTAACACAAAAAACAAAATCACAAAGGACCAAATATGGAATAGGTATCCATATATGGAATATAAGCATAAATCAACATAACAATAACAAATATGGACATTAATATCTTTGAGATCAATCAAATAAATATAATATATTGTGATACATGAAAGAAGTTACATAATTAATCGCAAAAGTCACAGATCCAAGTATCAAACTCTGGACCAGCACAATAATAATGTGCCCAGAGGCCACACATCAAGCATTTAATTTAATATTCCATAATTAGACACCGACGACTGTCCACATTTGGATTTTTATACTAGTTCAAACTCTTCTAAATATTTTTCAAAGTCAAAATATTTGAATGACAAAAGATCACAAAATGGTGAAATAAACATAATACCGATATACTAAATAGTATAACACTTACGTAAACATACATAACAGCTGGTAATACTCGTTAATTACTTACTCTTAAAATTTTCTGCACGTCAACAAAACAAAATACGCCTGCCACACGTGAAGCATTCGCGCAACTGACTCGATGGTGTGGGTTTCATACTTATAGTGTTAGAGAAATGAAGGCATTCCATTATCACAAGGATCAATGGGATTGAAAGGATTATTGACTAATCGGTTCATCTGCAATGTTTTCTAAATGTGAAATATATGGCAAATCATACATTTTGTAAAAAAATTCTGTAAAACGCATACGCAAGTCGTTTGCGATCAACAAACACCACTCGTTAATGAAAATACGCATGATCGCTGGTCTTTCGAATGGTCAAGAATACCAAATGCAAATGATATTCGCAAAATTATGAGATGCGCACGACCTTGATAAGTACGAACGGTCAAGAATAGCGCCCCTGATGTTTAATACTCTTCTATGTTACTTCCTTATACCTAATTATCGATAATCTTTTCAAATTGTTAATCTGATTGGATAGATGGTGGGGAAACTTTCCAAATGACAAATCTCATCACCGACATCTTGTAAGAAATACACATATATATTATATTAAGCTCTTGATGAAAACACTGTTCTCCTTTTTTTATACTGGCCTAGAAGTTTCTGCTTCATTTAACTTGACGTTGAATGTTTTCATACTATGGAAATTGGAGATAAAAGTTTTTTTGAACTGATATTCGGTAGCACGGATATATATAAACACACACGCCGTTTTTTTATAGTAAAACGGAGAGTAGCTTAATACAAGTTTCAAGAGAAAATGACACACGCAAGTAAACAAGATTGCTTTTCCGCAATGTGAAAATGTATTTTAACTGGAAAATAGCGTACCTATTTATAGAAGAAGCTGATAGTGACATCTTCGAATCCAGTTTGTATATTTTTTATATAATACAATGGAAAAAAGCATTTATGGACACTTTTTTTTATTCAATAGCTAACAAGGTTTTGCAGCTTCCCGACTATTCAACTGCTAAATTGTTTAATGGAGCTGGCATTGATACCGACCGTTTTGTATGAGAAACTTTAAATAACTTTTCTTTACAACAAAGGAGGGAAGATTTATCTGCTGGAATTTGAGGAAAAGTTTTTTTATTCCTTTCCTGTTTCACTGATTGGCTTTTCTCCTAAAAAGTAAACATCCGGATATCTTATCATACTACTGAAGCTGGAGAATTTGGAAAACAGTTGTCCCAAAATGTTGGATCACGGACATTGTTGCTTTCACCCAGTTCATTGAGTTTCCCTGGATCTTCCGTTGCCATTTTAGAACTGATCACGCCATATCTCTGTGCTTCAATCGCGACGTTCAAAGAATGCAGGTTTTTAAGAAAATAAAGAAGGGAAATCATCAGGTAAGGAGATATGTTATTTAGTTCGGAGAGTGTGTCGCAGAACTCGTATGTAGGCTGATATGATAGGCATGTTGATAGGGTGTAGGGTGTATGGTAATGAAGTTTTTGTTGTTTGAGTGGGTGATTATGTAGATAATATCATAAGTCAAATGGCATCAACTTTTAACTTTATATATATATATATATATATAGCTTTTAACAGGCCTTTCAGCCCCATAGCTTTGTAATTTCTTTCCATTCTTTTCTATCTTT
>CAJUYI010000859.1:76072-87606 GCA_910591695.1 Galerucella pusilla | reverse complement strand
AAGTAACAATTAAAAAAAAACTTTTTCACGGGAATCGAACCCGGGTCTACGGCGTGAGAGTCTGGATTGCTTACTACTCAACCACTGAGAGATATGAAAATTGTTTATCTATTACGTCAGATGTACCTATTACATAATTTTATAAAATCTGAGGTCTCCTCAAATACCCATTTTATTCTGTTTTAAGTATTATTTGTTGGTAATTTGTACGGATTATTTCTTTCAAGTTTATCTTTGTGAATGAATATTCTTGATCCAGTGCGCTTCTATGAGAAACTTTGACAAGTTATTTTGACGTTTCTTTTAAATTGAAAAAAGATGAATGACGGATACTCAACTCGAATGCTGATTGGTGGATTTCATATACGTTCTAGGATGTATATGAAATTATATCCGTTTAGTTAACTGATGGCCTACATTTCCATTTTGTAAACTGTGCAGAATAGTAGTTTGTGCAACTAGTGTGGATATGGACAATCCACACGATTCGAACATTATATTTTTTCTACGATCCCTTCAAGAAAAAATCTAGAAAATAAACATTTGAATATACTGTAAAATAAATATAACTTGAAATTTAAAATGTTCAACAATTTTATTTATAATCGTACCAATTCAATTTTATGTCTTCACTAATTTTTTTGTTATAAACGTACAGTTCTTAAATGTACAATTTGTACAATGTTACGGTTTCCCTTTTTAAATATGCGAAGCTGTTATAAGTAGATGTTGCCAGTCGGACTCCCGCACGAAGGGTAGGTATCGTACCTTTATCTGCAATAAATATGCAAAATACGAAATATTTCAAGCGTCTACCTGTTGTTGTTATCAATATCAAGCAGAATAATTATTTAAAAATAAAATCATTAATAAAAAAAAAGTTGTTTCATGGGGAATCGAACCTAGGTCTACCGCGTAAGAGTCTGACATGTTTACCACTCAACCACCGAGATCTATTATAATGACATGTCCATCGGTAGCTCCTCAATTACCCATTCTATTCTATTTTTAGTATTTGTTATCAATTTATACGGACTATTTTATTTGTTCATTTTTGTAAATAATTATTCTTAATCCAGTGCTTCTGAGAGAGACTTTTTTGACAAGTTATTTTGACGTTTCTTCAAATTGAAAAAAAGATGAGTGACGAGTACTAAACGCGAATACTGATTGGTGGATTTCATATAAGTACGTTCCAGGATGTATATGAAATCATAATATACGTTCAGTTAACCGATAAGGCCTACATTTCCATTCTTTAAACTGTGCAGGAAATGGATAATATACATATGGGTGTAGAAAAGATGGGTAATATTTATGCGGGTGTAGAAAAAACATTTTTCAATTTTTGATCCAGTGGTGTACATTAGGGGTGGGCAAAATAATCGATCTATCGAAAAATAATCGATTAATCGGGTGATCAATTAATTTAAGCGGGTGATTTATTAATCGATATATATTTTTGGAATTTTAGTTCTTTACGCCAGGTTATGTTTGGGGGTCGCGACGCAAAACATCTGACCGTTACGCGTTACGTTACGCTGCGTTATGTTACATTGCTTCGTTATGTGCCTTGCTTTTGCGTGCTTAGGCCTCCTTAGTCTGTCTCTCGTTTACGAAGCAGCGATTCATAATAATAAATATGCTCCTGCCCGGATTCGAACCCGGGCCGCCCGCGTGCAATGCGAGCATTCTACCACTGAACCACCGATGCTATATTGAAATTCTATGCAAAGCTGGTATTCGCAGTGCTGGTGATCTACTTGAATTTGTTGGGATACATTTTTACTATTATTTCCATAATTTTTTTGCGCGATTAAGGGGTCTAGCACATTTACTTTTCGAAATACAGGGTGCTGAAATTTTGAAAACTTGAATGTTTTAATTCGATAACTTTAAAATGGATGGATAAATTGATTTGACATTTGGCAGGTTGTTTTTAAATGTAAAAGGGCATATTTTGAAAGAAATTGTAGTTTGTGCAACTAGTGTGGATATATGATGGCCATATCGCACGAGGACGAAGTTTGAGCACGACGCCGTAGGCGGAGTGCTCAATCGTTCAAGTGCGATATGGACAATCCACACGAGTCGAACAGCATATTTTTTCTACGACCCACTTAAGAAAAAATCTAGAAAATAAAAATTTCTATAAACTGTAATATAACTTCAAATTAAACATTTTACAATTAAATTTTATGTTTTCACTAATTTTGTGGTGAACGTACAGTTCTTGAATGTCCAATTTGTATAATGCTACGGTTTCATTTTTTAAATATACGATGCTGTTATTAGTTGATGTTGCCAGTCGGACTCCCTCATGAATTATTTAAGAATAAAATTAACAATAAAAAAAAACTTCCTCAGGGAGAATTTAACCCGGGTCTACTGCGTGAGAGTCTGGTATGCTTACTACTCAACCACCAAAGAATATGCAAATCGTTTATCTATAACGTCAGATGTATTACATAATTTTTGCTTAAAAGGAACTAAAGTTCCTACCGTGTGTCCCGCGACACGTTCTACCTTTTTAAATATATTTCATTGTAATTTATTTGTGACAATATTCAAAGTTTGAATTAATCTTCATACTAAAAGAACAAAAATATATAAAATAATTATTGTTACAGATTGGTTTGTTTTCTATTATGAATAAACTGTGTTGCCTTTCTTTATCAAACTTACTAAAATTTATGTACCTCTATCACTTTTTTTTATTAAAATTAGTACATCCTGTTACCTCTGACCTAAATCGTATATTCTTTAGCATAGCTGCAACTCATTCGTTCAATACAAAATGTACCTTACGGTATACCCTCTTAAAATATATTTTGGTACGTCTATGAAATCTACTTAAATGAATGATTTATTACTCCTTGTCCTTTCTATGTAGACTATAGCTCCTATTTCAAAGATATATGACATTTTTAAAAACAACTGTCAAGCCAACTATACCTGCAGTGAATATGGTGTAGTTGATGAGATGTTAGTAGGATTCCGTGGCCGGTGCTCATTCCGTCAATATATTAAAAGTAAACCAAAAAAGTACGGGATAAAAATTTTGTGTTTTTGCGACGCCAAATCACACTACCTGATAAATTCTTTTGTGTACACAGGAAAAGGTAGTGAAACGATTCACAAAAGTAAACGTCCGAAACTTACCACTGCTAAACCCTCAATACCCACGCTCACTGTCCTCAAACTAGTATCTAGTATCTCCTGTTATGGGCACCAACCGAAACATAACAGACGATAATTGGTTCAGTTCCATAAAGTTAATGAATGAGCTGAAAAATGTGAAGCTTACATAATGTGGGAACACTTCGTAAGAACAAAAAAGAAATTCCATTGTAGTTTTTGCCAAATAAAACCAGACAACCTTTTGCAAGCAGTTTTGGATTTACACGGGATTATACCATGACATCTTTCGTACCCAAAAAAAGTAGAAGTGTTGTGTTGATTTCTTCGATGCACCACAGTAACAGCGTCGAAGAAAATGGAAAGCTCGAAATAATAAACTTCTACAACAGCACCAAAGGTGGGCTTGATGCTCTTGACCAGAAATGCGCTACCTATTCGTGCCAAAGACGAACTAGAAGATGGCCCATGGCAGTATTTGGAGCAATGTTAGACATCTCCAGAGTGAATAGCTACGTACTTCTTCTGTCAACTTCAGCAGATTATTTCAAAATGTCTCGTCGACAATTTAGCATTGATCTGGGAAAAGCACTTATTCAGGACCATTTAAAAGTTAGATCTAATATAAAAGAACTTTCACAGGATCTAAAATCTATTATAAATAATTTGCTGGAACACAAACGGAGGTTACAACCACCAAACAAAGTTGGACCTGCTACATCCAAAAGATGCCATCTGTGTTCCAGAGAACGAGACCGGAAAACTAAAACGATTTGCAAGGAATGTGGAAAAAATGTCTGCAAGGATAATTATTCTTCCATTATTCGCTGCCAAACTTGCTTAGAAAGGTTTGTTGATTTTTTTACTTTACTACCAACTAAAATAAAATTTAGACCATCATCAAATGGCACGCCAATGACCTCTGTCAATTTTTTTGCCTCTGGGATAATTAGTGATTTTTTGTTTCAGGAATGAAGAACAATAATATTTTTAACAACATAACCGACATTGGCAATAATTAAGTTTCTTTTAGTTGAGGATTGATTTTTTTTTAATTTTGATATTTTGTACCCTATGATTTTCGTATATTATAAAGTACTGTTGAATATACTTGTTTTATTTGAGAAAAAAACATAAATATGCAGTAGGATCAATTGTTTTATTATAGATTTTACTTATTAAATTTGAATAAAAAAAAAATAAACGTCAGAATTAATATATTTCAGTTCAATTTTATTGGGTTATCCAAATACCCCACGATAGTAAAAGTGTGACCAAATTTAACGATAGTACTTGAGGGTTAAATTTGGCTAACAGTCGAAAGATTGTATATACACCACGGTGGTGAAGACATTTATAAGCCACTCGCGAAATAATTTTGGTGCTCGGTAAATAATAATATTATTACATAATATTATTTATACCAAGTTCTACCGACAAGTAAATTCACTTAGTCGATTTATGAGTTACCGAAAATTTCCTTACCCCTCCTATCGTCTGGCGAGTTCTGGCTAGTTTAAATCGAGTATTGAATGTTGTATTATGATAACAGACGTGCAAGGCGCCATAGAAAAGATGTACCTAAATTTTCAAACGTTCCGACGCAAGTGAATTTACTTGTCGGTCGTTAGTGTACGGTGCCATAGCCTTGCAGATTTGGTCAGCCCAATTTTATTATATTTTAAATTTCCAACACCAGGTTTTAGTTCAATAGCGCATATTTAGTGCCCTATTAACATATCGATTGGGTGTTAGTGTTACTTTTAATTCGTAAAAGAAGCTCTAATGCGGCCACACCGACACTGGTACGTTATGTTCTCGATCTAAGCCACGTCGCCCAATGTTTGATTCTCGACACATTCAAATATTTGACGAAAATTATTTCCTTGAAATTACGACGTAGATTTATCGAATAGTTTTTAAAATTAATCAAAATTTGATAGGTCAACTACTTTTCTATACTTTGCCACTATACTATAGTGTCAAGTTATGACAAAGCTGAAAACATCTTCCCAGGAAAAGGATAGATACGTTCGATGATGATGCTGAAAAAGTAAATTTTAAGTTCATAAAAAAATTAATTACATATTCGGCCCTATTCCGTATCACGTTATGTTATTTAACGACCATCGTTAAGTGTGGATTTATGTAATATAACGATATGTCTAAAAATACCGATTCTGTATCATCATGCTCATAGTTATGTCAACGAGAATCGTTATTTTATCATCGTTAAAATAACTGGACCAGTTTGACAGCTTGTTACGACTTAACGATATCGTTAAGTGGAACAAATGTCAAAAATCTAATCAGTTTTTGCTAAATATTCGTGGTGATTTGTAATTTTTTGCAACCAAACATAAATATTAGGCTGCTTTTGAATGGCCCTGTTTTTTTTATATTAACTTTATTAGCAAATTGTTCCCACAAATTGTTAATTATCTTAATCTCGCATGGTTTGCTCTTCCCCCTTATTACAATAGGACGATTTTCTAAAAATTCCAACAGCATGTCATACTGTGGCCTTGTTGTTTTTGGAAGGCGTTCTTGTTCTACCATTTATAATTATATTAAGTACACTTGAATGTAAACTTTCCTCGCGTTATATTGTACAAATTGCACTTCTGTCAGATGACCCTTGTCCCTGCTTCTGTCATATGTTTTGATGGTATGTTATATAAAGGTTATACTTTGACGGATCTAACGGGACCGAATCCATCTCTTTTTACATTCACTGAAGGTGTATCGTTCCATCTCGCTTCGTGAGAATCAAAACTTACTTCTTTTTTAACATATAATTTTAACAATATCGTTAATGAAGCTTGATAGGTAATCACAGAACAGTTAACAATATAGTTAAATACGATCGTTATTTTAACATAACGGACCATCGTTAAAAATAACATACATGATACGGAATACGGCTGATTATCTAGGTATAGAAACATGTTGGATAATGAATATATTATATTGAGCACTTATTGAAATAAAAAGCTTTAATTAACGACAAATATTATTAAAATGACAAACTACATAAAAAATTAAGTGACATTAATCAAAAAAAGTATATCTCATCTCATCTTTCTTGAAAAAAACTCCGTTGCTAATCAAATCGGTTTGATTGCGCTGTTGCCGGTTTGTTTAAAAAGTCTATAAAGTCAAAAAAGCCTTAACAACGCAACATTGTTAAATGTTTGGATAGGTGTTAATAATAAAGTACAGTCGACTCTCGATAATTCAAACCTGCGAAATTTAGTCCGGGAGCGGTCAATGCTGCCGTGTGCAATTAATAGGCCCAAGGATAAAAAGTGATATCCTTATGGATTTTGAGCATCTGAATCCAAATATGCCAGGCGTTTTTGCGAAAAATCGGCATGTTTTGTTTAAATCACAATTGTTTAAACAAATTATGAACAAATGTTTTTTTCGATCCGAACAATTTTTTTGCAAATATGGCCTATTTTAGAAAGAAAAGTTCTTCTGCCATTTTTCCGTATAGTGCTTATTTAAAAAGCTATAAATTTTTGAAAGTCGACGATTTTCATTAACTTTCGATGTTAATAACTTTTTTAGACGACGCCATCTGAAAGTTGCTCGTTCTGTACCTATTCATTTACATACCGAAAGTTGCATTTTGAGTGTTCCATGTAGTAAAAGTGACAGTTCCACTGCAAAACACTTTCGGGACGCTCTGGTAGAGATATGCTTACATATTACATCTGCATCACATCAATAAATACAGGTACAATACAGGTACAATCAACATTACTTTTTGCATTAATATTGACATTGCAAATATCATATATCATTAAGTACATTATATTGTTCAATAAATAAAATGTTTATAATTCTCTATTATTCATTTTCTTTCCTCAGTGTAATTGAAAAAGTTTTGGATTTTATGCGTCGTCTAAAAAATGTTGTGTACGCCGCGGCTGAAATACTACTTTGTTGGACTCGTCCAAGAAAGTAACACTTTCAGTCCTTGGCACACAAATAACTATTGATCTACTGAACATTCTTCGAAATTGAAAAAAATCCTACTTGTTCTTTGAACCCTCGTTTGAACCTTACTCTACAAATTGGTATACTCCGATATTAGCAGCGTTTGGCACTTCGCGATTGACAATTAAGCATTTTCTTAACGTTGTAGGCAAGCACAACACCCAATAATTAGTTTTATTTATTTTCTCTGAAATTTCGAACTATTTGACATTTTAGTCGACTGAGATTGGATTAAACTTCCAAAAAAATAATAAAAAAAGGAATATGCGGAAAATATTCGAATATATGCTCAATACATGTTTTGGTTTTAAGCAATATTTTATTTTTTAATTTCTCAAGTTTTTTTTAGTTATAATTGATATGTTTGACAATTAAGTGTTAAAAACTTGACGTAAGGGATATTGTGCGAACTTATTGCCGGCTTTTTGTTTGACTGTAACACGATACGATTTTTTTTCAAAGGAGCCGTCCCTTCGCCAACACCACCTGGGCACACAAAAGCGAGTCGTAAACATAATTTATAATAGCGGCATCTGTTTGGGACAGCAACTTGAATCAAAAAATTATAAAATTTTTATTCTGTAATATTTGGCCATATTATCCTTTTAATATTTAAAAACATCTTAAACATAATACCAGACAATTTACACTACCTTATATCAAGTCTCATTTCAAATAATTTTTTTTTTCTTCTTTGACTGTACTTCTGTAATCTTTGACTGTACTATAACTATCCTTGGGAAGAGTTATTTTACAGCCGATGTTTACACTTTAGTCGGTAGTGTAACATCAAGAAATTGCGAGGGAAAGTATACATATTTATTAGCAATTATATTTTTAGTTAAAAATTAAATATTTAAAATGTGGCGTCCTTAGGAAATATCGAGTTCGGTCCAAAACATTGTGTGTAACAACGACGAAAATTTAAATAATGGTGATGAAAGTGATAATTTTAGTAATTCGTTTTGCATAAAATATCGAATGGAATACAAAAAGGGCTCACTACACGTCTGGTATCCCGTTTAAACCGGAAGACCTTTTACCAATTACATAAAATAAAATATAGAATTACCTATGTTTGGTAAGTAGACAAAAATGTAAGGTACATATAAAAAAATAATATTCATGGTAGGCACTTATATTATAATAATTTATTCAGGATTTACATTAAAATCCAACAATCATCCACTATGATTAGGTACCTACATAAACAGGTGTCTGTTCGAGATTGCTACTTGACATAATATACGTTTCAAGGTCACTTGCATTATAATACAGTTAAAAAATCAGTTGTAAGTAATCTCTCTGAACATCAAATACTTATCTCTTTTCATACTAGGATTTGCATAGTATTACAACATACCTATTATTTTACGCACAAATCTAACGTTAACCGTCGATTATAAGTGTTATGTTATGGAAATTGCTCAAAGTAATCAAGGTCATTTTTTGCAAGATGAACCGACTATATAGATGGATGCTGGACGTTACAAAAAATGGAAACCTTTGGAAAAATACTTTAATGCAAAACAAACCACTCACCTATATTATTTATTAAATACGCATTTAACCTTAATCGTTTTAACCTCTAACCCAAAGATTCTAACAGTGTTGTAAGATACTAGCATGCATTCAACTACTCACGTTTTTTTATTGTTTTTCACTAAATTTGTAGATTTGCACAAATATTTCACTTTAGATTACCAAACACGATCACTAAACGTGTTTATTTCGGGTTCAATATCAACGTCTCGCTTCAACATCGGATTCAGACTATGTTCAAACGTGTATTTTACTGGTTATACGTCAGAAAGTAAATTGATGCGCAGTTGCCAAGTCTTGTTTCCGAAATGCTAGACCTTGGATATAATAAAAGAGTAATATCGTTTAATAATATATCATTAAACAAAGCTAATTAGATAAGGAATAGAAGCATTTAAAATTGACTATGATAGTGAATCGTCTAATTTATTTCAATATTTTTTATTTTCAAACTGAAATTAGCTTGTGCTCGTAAAGTTCAGTTTTTATCGAAAATATACATGCATACCTAAATTACCAACCTTATCGAAAATAGAAAGGCAAATGAAAAACCGACTACAAAAATTTGGCTTTATTCCTAATAAATGCACTAATAATTTATTAATGCAGCTGACAGCTCTTATAATACTTTTGGGTCATTTTGGGTCATTGTTATTATAAATAATTTATTTTTCACATGCGAAAAGTTTTGTGGTTTTATAGCAACTCAAGCCTAAGTTAAGTCAGTTTCTTAGATATTGAAAAGAACTATACCAAATATAATTCTTTATTGTATTTCATGTCACTTAATTGTTATAAGGGCATTGGGTGTAAACGGGATACCAGACGTCAACAGTCCTTTTTGTATCCCATTCGATTTTTTTTATGGGAAACGAGATTTCAAAGCAAAAATCATAAACAAAACTAAATTCTATTAAAAAATAACGGGCATATACAGCAAGGTGAGCAAATATGAAAGAATCGTCTCGCTTGGAAAATACGCCTCGGTATTTCAAGCAGAGGTCTATGCAATACTTGCATGTGCAAGGGCAAATAACATGAGAGCCTACAACAACAGGCCGATCAAGATCTACACGGACAGTCAAGCTGCCCTTAAAGCACTTCAGAGCTCTAAGGTAGCATTTTGGCTGGTATGGGAATGCGGCTAAGAACTTAAAACACTGGCGACTCGAACAGTGTAACATTGGAGTAGGTCCCAGGTCACAAAGGAATCGCTGACAATGAAAAAGATGACGAACTCGCAAGAGCAGGATCGTCAACCCTGATGAAACCAGCTGTGGGCATTCCCAGTTGCTCAACTAGGTCATGGTTAAAAGGGTGGGTGAAAGAAGAACACAATAAAAACTGGAAGAATACGCGCAGGCAAATACATGGGAAGAAATTCATGAAAGAACCATCAGAAAAAGTAGCGAAAGAACTGCTCTCAATGAGCAGGAACAAACTACGCACCATAACGGGGCTACTCACGGGACACTTTCCAACAAAGGAGCACCTGAACAAAATAGGGCTGTATAACGCAGACCTTACATACAGAAGATGCAAAAAGGATACCGAAACAGCTCTGCATATACTATGCAACTGTGAGATACTGGACCACAGAAGGCAGAAAGTGTATGGTTGACCCCAAATGACTCCAGAAGACTTCTACAACCAACCAGCAAAGAACCTGTCTGAGCTAATACAGGGAACGGATTGGCTGAATAGGCTGTAGTCAGAACACTGGGAGTATCCACAATAAGCCCAGGACTCCAGGAGGCTGAGGTGGTGCCGGCGAAGGAAAGGCTCCTTAAAAAAACTCGATGGGATTGAAAATACAAAAATAAGGAGGAAGTCTCAATATAGAGTGTCCAAGTTTTTCAGCAATACTCTCTAGGGCGTATAATTTCTTTGTCTGTAAAACTTCAAGCAATTGTTGTTTTGTATAAGAATCTTCAAAGTACAAATTATTATCCATTGAAAAATTTTTTAGCACGGTCTTGTTGAAGCTTTTATTTTGTATTTTATTGAGCTGTCGTGAATGATAAGAAACGTTGTAAAGAACTACAACACTATTTGGGATCAATGTGAATTCAAACTATTCTTCAAAAATATTAGCTCCTATGTTCTTATTATAGTCAAAGTTGCAATCTTCCATTTTTTCCACATAATTTTAGGGCATTTGGAACCATAGGCGCAGCTAGCATAAGATATTGAACATTTAATACAAAACTCCACTCCACAATTGATGAAAAAAATAATCTTCCCAAATACAACTCGTTCTCCAAAATCGGTTTGTTTTCATATTTTTGCCAAATAAACAAGTTTTCGTGGAAAAGAAATAAAGGTATCGATAAAATATGAAGCACTCGTGGTATTACCTTTGATACTTTTACTAAAAATATTTTATTGAAAAATAAAGCTATAATACAAAGGTATAACCATTAAATTTTTGGTGGGTATACTGATAATTGAATATTTAATAGTAGTTTGTCCACGACCACCTAATAATAAGTCAATATTTTACCTCCTAACTAAAGGTATATGGTACCCATATATCAACTGTCGTGAATTATGGTTCATAATTCACGACTATAGATGGGGGAACAATATGGAATAAACTATTAAATCTGTTTATTTTGTTCAGGAAATTTGTTTCTGACCTATATCGTATCTATAAAATATTGTAATTTTTAGTATTGATACTTTTCATAACGATATTTTCTAATATCAAGTATTTTAAAACAATATATTTATAGTACGTTGTATTGATACTTTCTACAGTATCGCCCATCTCTATATATGTCAAATTATTTGAAGTAGCTGCACAACATTTTGAGGTTAGTAATATGCCAAATCGCTACTGACTTTTA
>CAJUYI010000859.1:31420-61072 GCA_910591695.1 Galerucella pusilla | reverse complement strand
AGGAAAAATAATTATTAAGTTACTTCACTAATATTCCTTAAATTTGTAGAAAAAGTAGGTATAGTGTGCAGCATATGAGGAAAGTACTTTTCCCACTTGTTGCACAATACACTATTTTCAACTGTTTATATATAAGGGACAGCTTAGAAACGATAATGTTATAAATATACTTACCAACTAAATTATTTCCTATTTGATTGATTTGGCTTGAAGCAAATTCCATCTTAATTGATTCCATGAATGTTAAAGCTGCGATTCTTTTAAATAAATTATCTACGTGTTTTCCGGTTTTTGAAGAAATTGACCAGTATTCACCATTTAATTTCGTTGCTGTTTTTACGGCACAAGTTTCCATATTCTTATATGCATAACTTTTCTGTAAATGTGAATAGTATTTATTACCCTTTGAAAAGTATTGATAAATGGGTAGCCAGCATTGCAATGTTCCTTATTGGTATCTCGTAGGTAAACCCATTAGAGTTATTAAATCGTTAAATGGGAAAAAGGAAAAAGGGTGAGTATTTTCCGGAGTAATTTAGTGAAGTTTGAAAGTTTTCAATAAAAGGGAATATTTTCTGTAGTAATATCACAAGAGAGTGAAAATAATTCAACAGATTTAATAAAACTTATTGCCTGGCAATAGATAGGATAGCCCAAAGGGGTCGAGCTGCTATTGCCAAATAGTAACAACTTTAAAAAAAAGGCATGGAGAAGTATTATCTAATTTATCGAACTCTCGAGTGGTACTCGATAGATTAATTTTTGACTATAGAGTTAGAGTAGAGTGCGGTAGAAGCAAAATTTTTGTACAACATTTAAATGGAGAACATGACATATTATTTACGAGATTTACAAGACGCCGGGGATTTACAAGACGAGGATTTACAAGACGAGGATGTATTGATATCTAGTTAGCCTAGACCAGTTCCATGCATAAACAAAATATTGCGTTACCATAGCAACGAACAATAACTCATTAGAAGTGTCGGTATGAAGTTGGACGTCAAAAAAGTAAACCAGAGTTACGCAATAAATTAAGAGAAAAAAGATGTACATGGAAATTGTGGAAATCGAAAAATTGGAGTATCGAGCCATCATCAAGTACCTGTATAAAAGGGTTGAGAGGTAAACAGATTTACGAAGATATGCTTAATATGGTGATCAACGTCCTTCGTCCTCTCCAAGACCTAAGAAGTTTCGTGCTCAAAAATCTGCTGGAAAAGTACTTGCTTCAGTTTTTTGGGATTGCCACGGAGTAATCATGATTGATTTTTTGGATAAGGGTAGAACAATAACCGGAGATTACTATTCGACACAACTGACCACTCTACGGGAAAAAATTAAAGAGAAAAGACGCGGAAAGCTATCCAAAGGTGTTTTGTTTTTGCAGGACAACGCCCCTGCACACAAATCTCTTGTTGCCATGCAAAAATTCGTGATTTAGGGTTTGAATTACTAGAACACCCCCCTTATTCATCAGATTTGGCTACGTCCGACTATCATCTGTTTTCTCAACTAAAAATAAGTTCAAAAGGTCGTAAATATTCTTCCAATGGGGAGGTAATAAAAACTGTGGAGGTCTGGTTTGCAGAGCAAGAAGAAGCATTGTTTTGAAAGGTCTAGATACGTTGCAGGTTCGCTGTAATAAATGTATCCAATTAAGAGAAGAATATGTTGAGTAATAAAATATTTTGACATTGAAATTTTGTTTGCTTCTATAATAGGCTAAGAATTTTTCAATAAACATAGTAATATGAAATTAATTAGCATGCATATCGATGTATAGATTCCGATTTTTTTTGTCATTTATTTGCAATTTGTTAATAGGGATGTTATAGTTATTAGTTATTTTTATGGATTATATATTAATAGTGGTAAATACTTACTATTAGATCTTTCTTGGTTCCTACGATGAATAAAAATGGAGACTTTGTGGAAAAAGTATGTGAAGCTTCTTTTAACCATGTTTGACAATTATATAAACTATCTGGATTTGTAAGGTCAAAGACGATTACCACAGCTAAAAGATTAAACAGTCTTATTTCCCTATAAAGGAGTCAAAGTAGCTAAAATTATTTTATCCAAAAATCACATTATAATTGGAGTTTTATCCACACTTATGTGGGATGTAAAGTACCACTTTATCCACTATACCTTGTTTTAAAACTTAGAGGAGCGATTTGATTTTATGTTAGCATTTCTGCTGCCTAGTGATTTATCAGCGACATTTTTCAGTTTTCTGTTTATTCATTTGAAAATATTCATTAGTTCAATCTTTATTACCATTTTTTTGCCTTTGCTTACTATTTTTATCATTTGATCAGTTTATTAACAAAATCCAGGTTTGTTTTTCTTGTTAACAATAAAAGTTTCCATGTAAAATCTTATTATGGTTGAGACACCTCAAGGTAGCAATAATAGACGAAACTAACCCGTACGGTAAAGCTACCACAGAACGGAAAAGTTTAATCAAAAACCAACTGCTGAAGAAGCTGGACAAGATCATCTTCTCCACCTCTAGCAGCAGTAAGGCGCCCACATTCTAGTCATGGACATACTCCGGTAAAATCATCAGGATGGTCTGCGACGACGACCTGAAAATAGATTGACTGAAAAAAGCCACAAAGAATCTCAAGCCGTGGAAGGAGGCATCAGTGGCGGTCGTCAGCGTGAATAAGCTCCCAAAGCTCACCAAAGCCTCTCTCTGGATCTCGGAGTACGTCGACAAGACGAAATCCGATGGAAAGGAGAGAGTGCTGGGTCGACCAAAGGCGCAATATCCCGATCTGGCGGTGACAAGGTAGTGAACCTTCCACCATGGAGGAAAGGAAAATTTACAAAGAGACCTCATCGTCTCCAGAATTGGAGACAAGGATATGGCGGTCCTCAAGAAGAGGTCTATGAGAGTAAAAGCTATGCGTTTACATGATTGACAATAATGGCCACGAAAAAAGAAGCTAAGGGTACCTCTCTAAAACCCCAAGGTGCTTGGAAGTCGAGCCATCTAAAGAAAAGAACTTCAACGCATCCAAAGAGATGACAGTCGATCATCTGGCGGAGGAGGATCCCGAAGTCAGCGAGGTCGTCTCTCCCCTAGCGGAGGAGCAGATAAACCTCTAAACTAACCACCCACACCCTTTTTATTTATTTATTTATTTATTTATTCTTAATACAATATCCAACGGGACACGCCCAATTCCAGGATAAAGTGACAAACACAAATATGTTCTACATAACAAAATCTATGATAGAGAAAAGAATTGTTTGAACAAACCATATTAACATGCATGCATAGGACATAATGAACATACACTGAAAAAAGAAAAAAAAACTTTTAGAACAAGAAAAAAAAGTGTGTGTTCAGCATGCCTATTTCAGCTTTGAAATGGATATACAAAATTACAAACTAACAATGTTATAACCCCACTATGAGAATTAGATTTAAGTAGTTAAAAAAGCACGTTTAATTGTGGACAATTGACAGTTTAAAATATCTAGTTTTGTTTCGATATTTGAATAATTATAAATCATCTTATATAAAGGAGACGACTTATATACGTTTGTCCTGTAATTGTTCTGATAAAATAACTGGTTTTGACGAGAGTTGACCCTAGGAACACGAAGATATAATAAATTATTAATATAAATGCAGTCAACCTTATAATTAATAATTTTAAACAAAAATATTACAGAATGCATTACTCGTCTTTTAATTAGGCTCTGTGCGTGAAAGCGGTCATAAAAGTATTCCTGATCGATACCTCTTGCTGGATAAACACCATCTATCATGAAGCAAGCTGATTTGAAAAATCGTCTTTGAATACGTTCCAGTAACGTTATGTGATTATTATATATAGGACTCCAAATTACATTTCCATATTCAAGTTTGGATCTTACAAATGTCGAAAATAACAAGAACATAGTAGAAAAACTTTAAAACAGTTTCATGTTTCTAATTACAAAACCAAGCATTTTGTATGAGGCTGCAGAGAGTTTTTCAAAATGTGCGACAAAGTCAGTTTGGAGTCAAAGTAAACACCAAGATCCCTTATTAAATTGGGGCGAGCTAACACGGTATTATGCAGTTGATAATCAAATCTTATTGAGGTGTCTGTTCTATGGAAAGACATGATGTTGCATTTACTGGCATTTAAGGGTAGTTCGTTTTCTATGCACCATTTGTCTAATAGGTTTATATTATTTTGAAGTATAATACAATCTTGTAAACTGTCAATGACAGAAATAAATTTGAAATCGTCCGCAAATATTAGACCCGTTGCTTCAATTTTATCGATAATATCATTAATAAAAAGTATAAAGAGGAGTGGTCCCAAGACAGAGCCCTGAGGAACACCAGATGTTTGAATGAATACTACAGACTTATGACCAAGGCATTGAACAAACTGGGGGCGGTTGGAAAGGTACGACTTAATTAGATTTATTAATGAGAGGTGAAGACCAATACTGTCTAATTTGCGAATTAAAAGTTTGTGATTAATCCTATCAAAAGCTTTAGAAAAGTCAGTGTAGACGACGTCTATCTGTTTTCTTCTATCTAAAGCCTCAGAAATCATTTGTGTCTTACAAAACAAGTTGGTTATTGTGGACCGTCCTACAATAAAACCGTGTTGATTTGGTATAATAATATTACGTAACTGAAAGGCTAGACGATTGTGGATAACTGTTTCAAATACTTTAGAAAAATTATTTAAAATAGTTATAGGACGGTAGTTAGAAATATCACTTTTATTCCCTTTTTTGAATATAGGACAGATATATGAAGATTTCCAGCAGTCTGGAAAATGACTGGTTTTCAAAATGATGTTAAAAATGACCGTTAATGGTTTAGATAAAACTTGAGCACAATCTCTAATTATAAAGGCGGGAATATTATCAGTACCAGCTGTTGGTTTGGGCTTCAGTTTTTTTAATGCAACAAGTACCTCTTCCTCAGTGATGTAAGATATATTGATTGTAGTATTGTTAGTTAGTTTGTTAACAAAGTTTGTGTCATTAGGTATCGTATAGTTAATTGAGAAAAATTCAGCAAATCCATTAACTATGTCTTCAGCTTTATTTAGTGATCTGTCATCAAATGTCATCGTGCTAGGTATTGAGGAGGTACTATTTTTTTGTGAGCTAATAAAAGACCAAAATGATTTTGGTTCGTTTTTAATATTTTGTTCGGTAACTTTTACAAAATTATCATAGGCAATTTTAACTTTTAATTTAAGATCGCTTCTACATTTGGAAAAGTTAATGTAGTCAGTATTGTTTTTACTTTTCTTATGTACAGGGTCGCTGGAAAAAGGTATATAATACAATGCCACCTTCCAAACAAAAAGGCGGCAACTAGTCTTGAGGGAATAACCACAAAGAGGGGTTTTATTTCTCCTCCTTTCGAATATAGTTCTGGATTAATCACCTCAACAATCATGGATTCTACACAACTGCATACGCAGATGACATAGTTAACTTGCAGACCGACAAATTTGAGAACCTACTATGCGATAAAGCTAGCGCAGAATGGGGTCAAATTAATAGAAAAATGGTGTGAGGAACACGCACTGTCTATCAATCCCAAGAAGTCTGATATGGACCTTTTCAACATGAAAAGAAGATTATCGGACCTAAAATCTGTCGAAATCTTCAGAAGCAAATTAAACTTCTCTAAAGATGTAAAATACCTTGGTATTTTCCTCGACAGGAAGTTAACATGGAACTCTCACCTACAAAGCAAAAGAAAATATGTGGCTTTTGAACCATGTCGGAGAACAGTGGGATGCACGTGGGGTCTTTCACCCTGTGTTTCACCTGGATCTACACTACGATTATAAGACATATGTTAACGTACGAAGCAATTGCATGTGGACCGAAGCAACGGCTATCCAAAAATTATATCAAATACAGCGAATGAGTTTATTGAATAAAAAAAAGTATTAACTTGCAAGTCATAACTTATAAGAAAAAGCTAAAACTTCTAAGTAGAAGCTAATACTTATTTTTATTTGAATAAAAACTAGAACTCTCTAGAAAGTAAATACTGGAAAAATCTTACTTATGTACTTATAAGTACTTACTTATATTTACAAGTGTTTATTTTTTTCGTTGCGTAAAAAAACATTCATACAATAAGTTTTGGAACTTTTGACAAAGATGTTTTAACCTTGTGTCCTAGAATGGGAAACCTTTGCTTTACTTGTCCAAAAACTCTCTCAATTACAACTCTTTCCTTGGAGTTAGTGATATTGAATAATTGTTCAATTCGGTTTTGAAGATTTTTAAAAGGTGTTAATAGCCAAGGAGCAATTCCATATGCACTATCTCCGAGAAGGCAGAAATTACCCCGAAATCTTGCCACATTTTCATATACGGAACTTTGTTTCCAAATTCTGGAATCGTTAACACTTCGAGGCCATTGAGCGTCTACACTTGTAATCAATTCATTAACATCACAAGTTACTTGCACATTTATGCTAGCAAATCCTTTTCTGTTAATAAAATCATCGCCAAATTCTGGTGGTTTTTTAATTTGAACATGAGTGCAATCTACAGCACCAATGACTGTATAGGAATTTAGAATCGATTCGACCATTTAATTCTTGCTTCTTCCATGGCATCTAGATTAGATGGAAATTTTATCCAATGGTGGGCCTTTTCTAATATACAATCAGCTACTTCACTTAGGGTTTTACATACTGTAGTATGATGAACGCCAAAATCTTTACCAATACCTGTTTGAAATCCGGTATCACTAACATATCGTAGGAATATCTCCATCTTTTGCCGAGATGCAAGTGCACCTCCTCTGGATTCATCTTTCTCTGGTAAAAAATAATCCGAAATATAGTCTACACTTTCACTTTCAAAACGCAACAAGAGATTAGATTTGCTTGGGCTGATGCTTCTTCTCTTCCTATAGTTCTTCCTGTTACGAACATTTATGAAGTCCACCATGTTTAACAATATACTAGCAACTACCGTAGGAAAAAAGGATGCTTTATAGGTACCTTAAAAATCGTCAAGTTATAACTTACTAATTCAAGACAGATCTTATTTTTATTCAAATAAAAATAAGCCAGTACTGGAAAAATCCTTATATATTTTAAGTTTTAAGTAACTACTTCAAACCAGAAGAGTTTGCTTATGGCCATAAGTAATCCCTTTTACATGAAGTAGTCACTGACCTTTTATTCAATTTATACTAAGAAAATACTTAAATAAGAGGAAGTAGAAGCCAATACTTTTTTTTAATAAATATACCCAATGTCTTGTTTACACAGCACATGAGCCGTGAGAACAGTAAGTGCCCGGAGTTATCGTCAATAAGAGAGTGTGTTCGGGGAGTCTTGGCCTACACTTGCCACGACCCTGTCACAGTTGATACTTTTATGGCTTTTTTGCATGTCATTATCCCATATCAGGTTAGGTCAGTTTCTTAGATCGTGAAAATAACTATACGTATAAGCATTACGCGAGAGTTGTTTAACCTAACCGACATTACATATTGTTATCGAACGTATAAACTTGAACTGACTGTGACTTGAAAATAAATGTGTACCCACGTAGATAGAACGTATTGTTTATAATTGGTATTGGTATTTCAATGAATTTAATTTTTGCTTTTATGTTAAGGCAAAAAGGCATCACAATATGGAAGTTTGAAATGCGTTTGGTTGATAAATTATAATAAAAGGTATCTTTAAACTTACCATGTGCACCTCTGTAGTAAGATTGGGCTATAGATTTAAATCTCTCTTGTCCAGCAGTATCCCAGCTAAAATATTTTCTATACTTTGAAAACTGGTTGAAATAAATATAAAATTAGAATTAACATTTATCGTGTTCTACATTAAAGTTCAAAGTTACGTAATCAAGGATATTGTGTAAAATATGTGAGTCGAATGGGCTATTCCAAAAGTCAAGAGCTTAGACCTTTTCATTGCAATGAAGTTTTCTCATAATTGCTTGACAGTTATAACTCCTCCCTCTAGAGTCTACAATCACACACCTCGTCAGGTAGTCATCTACTAGGTTTACCAACTCCTCCCCTACTCCGAACCCCAGTAGCGCGCTCAATAAACGGGCGGTGTTGCTGACACTTTTGAACGCATTCCCGATGTCGAAGAACCCTTGTTCATCCAGTGGATCACCTTAGCCCTTTCCACCAAGCCCATCACCCTGCCCAGCACCGAGATGCATGATTTCCCCTTCGCAAACCCGTGCTGGTTCTCCCCAAAATCCCAATTCCTCCTCTATCCTATCCTTTATTATCCCCTCCATCAATTTACCCATACCACTCAGTGGGCTAATGATTCTGTAGTTTCCCTCTCTACCCTCCTTCTTCACCAGTATCACCCGGCCACTTTACATCCTTCCGGAAACTCTTCCACCCTCAGCAACCTCCTACTACTCACTTTTTCCCCAACCATTCATCACATGCTCTTATTTCGTTGATTGACGAATGAGCATCGCATTTATATCAGACAAAAGGGTCAATTCTATAAGAAGTGGTTAAAAATTAACGGTACGCCGTTAAATTTGACAAAGTTTACGCTATTATAAATGTTTTAATCTATACATAGTCAAGATTATGATTTTAACATGTATGATATCCTATAAAGAGATTCCGTTAATACTTAATAACTTAATATGCATACAGACTAGCAAAAATGGGTTAGAAGATTGTCTTATTTTTAACTGTGCGTTAAAATTTAACATTTGCTTACAGAATTGCACCTAAAAAGAGTAACACTTAAAACCGATCCTTGCGGGATCTATTGTTAACGAAAGTCGTGAGGATTGTAGGTAAATTACCGCGAAAGCCTCATCTGTATAATTGTCTTAGTGTGCCAAATTTCCATGTCATGTCATATGCTTTCTGTAAATCGGGCATGACAGCTACTAGGTATTCTGGCTGGAAGAAGGACTTTTGTATTTCGGCTTCTAGGTCCACAATTGCATCAAGAGCTGATCACCACCTCAAAGAAAAATTATAAACATCTGTAAAAAGCCCTTTTTTCTGCATTGATCTCAATAGTTTTAAGCATTCTTATCACTTAGTTGCCGTTTTATTCACTATAAAATGGGTACCTATATAATACATAAAAATTACATTTTCCTACTATAGTCAAATAAGTCTCCAATATTGTATGTATGTATCTCTGTATGTATGTATGTCTGTATGTATGTATTTGGGGGGACATTCACTGAGACCTAAAAGATCTATTGTACCCCCTTATTACTTCTACTTAGTTACTGAGGAGAGTTTCAGAAACTAATAGCTCCTATTTTCCTATTTCCCAGAGGAATTTTAGGATATCTGCAGGCTTCAACTTAGGTAAATGTTCCTCTTCTATCCAGTAATCTCCCAGGTGCTGTGCTCTAGGATTCTGAAGTGCAGTGCAGTTGGAAAGTATGTAGAGGTGGAGGTTTCTTCTTCCATGCCACAAAATCTGCATTCTTTTTTCTCCACTATTTTGAGCTTTTTCAGGTGTCCATTCAGGTGACAATTTCATACTAGGATCCCTGTTACAACTCTTAGCGCAGTTTTACTTTGTCTTATGCATTCATTTGACCTCAACAGGTTGTAGTCACCCAGAAGAGTCTTTGATTTAATAAGCCCTACTAGATCTTTCCAATGGTCAGATCTTCTCTTTTTCTCGGCCTTACCTATTTCTACCAATATTACATTGGGGCTGATTCCGCAAAAGGGTTCAGGCCCCCAGAGAGGTATTTCAGTCCCCCTCTTTGCTAGTTCATCTGCTATTTCATTTCCTTCTATTCCAGTGTGTCCTGGAATTCATAGTAAGGTTGTCTAGGCATTCCCACTCCATTTTGGAACTGATTACACAAGAACTCAGTGCTTTAATGGCTGCTTGACTATCCAACATTATGATAATCCTTTGTCTTCTGTATCCTTTATCAATATTGAACTGGGCGCACATTCTTGTTGCGTGGATTTCCGCTTGAAAGATACTTGGTGCTTTTCCCAAGCTTGCTTTCAGAGTGTTTGGTTCCTGGCCCGAACACTCCTATCCCAGTTCCTTCTATTGCTTTTGAGCCGTATGTGTACCATTGAATGACATTCATTCCATGTATGGTAATGGTATTTGGATCACATTCCTTCTTGCTGCTTAATTACGTAACGAATTTCTTTGAAAAGCTATACTTTTTCATCATACCGTCTTGTGGCATGTCCCAGGTTGTTTGATTTCTAAGAAATGAGGAGGTGGTTTTTTTAATAATTCCCTCTCAACTTAGTCTGTATCTTGTTCTTTTTGCGACACTTTCCACCACCATATGTAGAGGGGTGAGGTTGAGAATCACTCCCATGGCTGCCGTTGGGCATGTTCTCATTGCTCCTGTAATGCATATACATACAGACTAGTCTTTGAATTTTGGAGAGGTTTTCTCCCGTCGTCAATAGGCTAGTTCTACTACTCCACGCAATGGCTACATAAGTGATGATTGGTCTTATTATGGCAGTGTACATCCTGCTTAGAATTTTTGGGTTACAACCCCAGTTTCTTCCTGCCAGATTCCTGCACACCATTAGAGCCATTTTTGCCCTTGACTTCTTGTCTCCATTCAATCTCTTTCCCATCAAGTTTTATGGTTTTGAGGTCGGGTTTTCTTTTCTTAGTAAAGATGGTTTTAGTGGGGTTGATGCCCACTTGCCTACACCAGCTATTTGTATAGTTCAGACCCTTTTGGACAATATCACAATCACAAAGGGTGTTTTCGAATTTCCCCCTGGCTGTTATAACAATATCGTCTCCAATATTAAATAAACTTCCATCAGTTATATGTAGGTTTTCATTATTTTTTATTATTTTGTTGGTTAATCCATCTTATATGACATACATAACTGTTTTGCCTGTTAGTCAATTTGCATTATTTAATATTTAAAGGGATTATTATTTCAACCCATTTTGCATTCTTATAGGATATAAGAAATATCATCAGTTCTATAAAGGCCGCTTGACAAGGTGCAATAGAACGTTCAATGCAATGCAAGATTTCTTGATCGAAAACTTGCGCAATAGAGACCCAGTTCATCAGTTTCTGCAATAGCAATTTTATCGGCGTGGTGCCATTTCTATTGCATAGAAGGCGCAATTCTACAGCGAAATCTAGTTTCTGTTGTATTACCAACCAACTAACTATTTTTAATCAAATGATACCTATCAGCTGATTGTGGTGTGGTGTGGCTTTTTGTCATTTGTGATCTGATAATCGACAGTGAGGGATTCATTTAGTTTTTTTCTGAGTAAAACTACCAGTTTGTCGCTTAAGACCTTTTACCATTCCGGTGACGATATAATATATAATATCTGAGATTAGTTTTTCATTGGGATTAGGAAAATAAAAATACAAGCCTACAACTTACATTTGTAACGAGTACGGAATATTCAAAATCTTGAAATTTTCAACTTCAAAATCAACTCCAATCGTTGATTTGTAGTTATAGTCAAACATTTTTCGACAAAATCTGAAATTAAACAAAAATATAATTAACTGAGGTTGTCGCAACTGGCTGAAGCCTCGAGGGACAAAATTCTTCCACAAGTATGAAATACGCAACTTTTCACACTAGTATAGTTCTATTCACGTTCTAAAAAACTGACCTGAACTGAGATGGGATAATGACATACAATAAAGCAATACAAGAATTAGCCTTGACAGGGTCGTGTTTATTTAGTTTTCATATAATAAATGCTCTATGAGACTTCTGGGTCATTTACTTAGTACGTTTTCTTTTACATCAGGTATAGTGCGGCTCTGCACGGTAAATCCGAAAAGTATTATGGTTTTATTGCATCTCGAGCAGCTCGAGTCTAGTCAAGTCAGTTCCTAAGATCGTGAATGGAACTACAGTGCTATTCAAAAGTCTACTCCCCCCCTCGTATCTTTTGAACGGCTACACTTACATCAATAAAATTTGGAGGATGAAAATAAAGTGTTGTAAACTTCTCTACGAATGGTAACAGGTGACGTAATAGTAATAGATGACGTCACAGTGCCACTCTGGCCAATAATTTTAAATAGGACCTTATGGCAAGTGATATCTCGTTTGAAAGGCATTGACATTGGCTACATAGCCATATTAATTTTGTTTGAGTTTAAACTAATTTTGACAGATAAATTGAATAAATACCAAAATTATTGAAATTATTTTTTTAAATTTAATTAATAAAATATCAACAATGGATTCTTATAGCAAGTGTTCGAAATGTGCTCCGTCTACTTCCTGGCAGTAATGGATCGGCCGGCCAGGTCCTATAGAATGGCCACCTCGGTCACCAGATCTGACGCCATTAGATTTTTTTCTATAGCATTGGCGTGTTGAAAGAAATAATTATTAAAGAATGCAATGCAATTTCAGCTGACACATTCGAACGAGTACGACAAGAGTTTACTAATAGGATGTATTTCTGTCAGGAAGTAGACGGAGCACATTTCGAACATTTGCTATAAGAATCTATTTGATTAATTAAATAAAAAAAATAATTTCAATACTTTTGGTATTTATTTAATTTATCCGTCAAAATTAGTTTAAGCCTAAACAAAATTAATATGGCTATGTAGCCAATGTCAATGCCTTTCAAACGAGATATCACTTGCCATGAAGTCCTATTTAAAATTATTGGCCAGAGTGGCACTGTTACGTCATCTATTACTATTTTACGTCACCTGTTACCATACGTAGAGAAGTTTACAACAATTTATTTTTACCCTCCAAATTTTATCAATGTAAGTGTAGCCGCTCAAAAGATACGAGGGGGGAGGGGACTTTTTAATAGCACTTACTCCAAACTAATTTTCAGACATTATGAACAAAACGTATACCTAACTACGAAGATTAGCAACTAGTTTCGGATAACCTAACCGTTATCTATAACTGAAACTAATTAATCAAATTAATTATATGCTTTGTGGTTTGACTTTGTGTTTCGTTGAAAACCTTTATTGGAGGTGGACAACCCTCACTATTTATATTCGATATGCTTTTCTGACGAATGCTTTTTCTTTCTTAATGGTCACGTGAACAAACATAGTTGCAGATAGATACTGGAATGATGCAAATCCTGCAATTATGAGAGAACATTAACATACAGACGCTCCACAAAAATTGAATTTGTGGGCTGGGGCTTTTGGAAATACTATGGCTGGTCCGTTTTTCCTACCCCATAACTTGACGGGTGAATATTATCTTAATTTGCTCAAAGACCTCATCTACCCTCAAATTCTGATGATAATGGAAAACGATGATGAGATCCTAGAAAATGTTTTTTTTTCAACAGGATGGCGCTCCACCACACTATGCAGCTCCTGTACGTGACTTTTTAGATCAACATTTCCCCGCACATTGGATTGGTAGAAGAGGTTCCATTGAATGGCCCCAAGATCGCCTGATCTATCAGCGTTGAACTTTTTCTTAAGAGGTTATTTAAAAAGTGTTGTTTACAAAACGCAACCGAACTCCTTAGAAGATCTTCGCCACCGGATAACTGTGTCATGTGGTGAAATATAACTCCTGTTATGCTACAAAATGCCGGAACAGTGTTGAACAAAGGTTGTATTATTACTGTTTCGAAGTAAACGGATCACAATTTGAACACTCACTTTGATTAAAGCTTAATTGACAATTTTTTTTTCTTTCACTCACACTTCCAGCTGGCTTTTGTCATTAATTTCAACACTTAACACAAAACTGTTAGCATGTATTTAAAGATAATCGAAATACCTTCCAAATTATGTGCCACCCCTTTTAGGGGGATGACCGTACAACCATAAGTTAACTATTAAATGTTGTCCCCCTCGAAAACAAAATCGACGTGTCACGGGGTTTGCCGCAAAAACCTCCCCCGCCAACAATATTTGAGGTGGACTGTTTCTAATGCGCCACCCGTATTTAAGGAATGTATTGAAATCAATAACTTAGACACTTTAAATGAAACACCCTGTATGTTTTTTACTGAAGGCTGAATATTCTACTTTTTTAAAATATATGTTTTGTTAGCAATTTGAGGTGTTCTTAACGAGCAGATTATTTTTAAAAGATAGACTGCAACTCGTTGAATACAGTAATTAGGTACGTACTTTTTCCTCAGAGCTGACAAAAATGTTACTGTAGTAAAAACGAATTGCAGTCTATCTTTTAAAGTTAATCTGCACCTTAAGAACATCTCAAATTGCTATAAAATCATATATTTTTAAAAAGTAGAAGCTTCAGCCTATTCGACGATACAAAAATATACACGGTGTTTCATTTAAAGTGTTTAAGTTATATTGATCTCCAAAAAATCCAAGCTGTTCTCTGATTTCTAGGGAAAAGAAATTATTGGCAGCAGTGTGAAAAAAATATTTTTAATTCCCGAAGAGGCTCAAACCAAACCGCTTCTTGATTTCTTAATCTTAATCAGATTCCAAGTTATGGGCTCATCAAATGTGTGAATTCAAATGATCAACCAGTATAATAATTTGCCAATTTCTAATAAAATCATGTATAACCTTGAAAGTTTTATAAGAAACTGTCAATTATGTAAAAATGAATTACCTATTCCTATCCAGTTATTTGATATGTAATTATAAATAGTGTATGATTATTTCATATGTCATTTTTGTAAATATTTTGAATGTAATAGCATGATTGGTAAATCAACTATATTTCTATATATTTATTTATCTTATCGTATAAAACACATGGTACTTAAATGGGAATTTTTACAAATAAAACCACACCCTTTAAAATTTTTATCGTAGGTAAGCCCATGAGTAAATTTTATTGGATTTTCTTGTTTGTATTTCCATATCAATTATTAAACATATCCAGGGATATAACATATCTCCGTTTTTTGAAATGGGTATTTCATTTATTTGTTGTGTTTAATTTTTCTAATCTATACTACCTATATAGTTTCCACAAACGTACGTATCCTATACAGCGTGTTCTGAGGGAAGTTACATAGGCAAGATCCAAAAAAATAGGCCAAATTGATAAAACACCCAGTATCTCGGTTATAAAGAGTAGAAGATACATTAAAATATAGGTTTTTTAAAACCACAAAAGTATCTACAGGTGAAGTTCTACCCTTTCCCAATTAAACACCACGTAGGTATAAACATTCTAAACATAAATCCATTCCTTAAAAAGCTTCTATCGTATTATTATCCTCTTATCCTCTAATAACATTCCCGCAATTGCAAGCAGAAAGTTTTATCGTAATCGAATACGAACATGCATTCATTTTTATTGCAGCTGACTTTAGATAGGTAAATCCCACGGTAAATCCATAGATGGGTAAATCATACCAAATTTAAATACCTACCTCTAATGTAGGTACAGAGAAACGAAATAAGCTTGATCAGATCACCACCTAGTAGATAACTCTAAATATAAAGATGCTATACTGGTTGCATATTACATACCTCTTAAATTATTCAAAAAATTCACAAAGTTTTGGTAAAATCCTTATATCAAATCAAATGATAATAGTATTTTTGAATTTCTACTGAATGAACCAGAAAACTAATGTTACTAACCTATTCACTAAACAAGTTTTTCCAACTGCTACATCTCCAATAATAATCACTTTACTAACTTTGGCAAAAGTAGAATTATAATTTTTTAATATCGTCTTAAATTTTTCACTAAAACATTGAGTAGCATACGGAGAACAATTAGTTAAGAATGGACCTGGAAAATGATCTACAATACGATCTTCCTGATAATCTAGACAATTAAAACCTTCAACTACAGACATTTTCAAAACTTTAATGTAAGTACCTATGTATGTTTTGTTTGTATTGAGACTTTTTAACTAGATTCATTCAAACTAAGTAAAGTGACTAATTACAATAAATGGATAACTAAATAAGTCGCGTAAATTGTGTTTGGTATATTAACTGATAATTATTATAATTATTGTTTTAATTTTCCTTGTCCTATTTTGATTATTTTCATTGCGATAAATTCATATTTGCCGCTACATAATTCTGAAGTAACAGATAAATGTCATTTCCGCCAGACTGTCAACCAGTTTAGGTTAACTAACTAACTTCCTTTTAGTGAATATCTCGGTAAAATGGCACCTACGAAGCCAAAATCAGCGGATAAATCCGGTTAGTATACTTTGTTTATTATTTATTTAATATTCTTTACATTTAATAAATACTTCTAACTATAGCTCTTTGATTTATTTAACTATATGTATTCATAGGTATTCAACTTTTATTATTAACTTGATATTTACTTGGCCACGCGGTTGTATCCACATGTTACTTTTTAATAGAGGGTGATTGTAATTTTGATTCCTGTAGACTATTGAAATTTTCATAATTATCTCAAAATTTAGATTTTACACGAAATCTATAGTATATTTTTATAAAAAATGTAAACGTCTATAGGTTATGTTCACATTTTTGTTTTTTTGCTTTTAGCCGCTAAAAAAGAAGAGAAAAAGAAGCCTGCGTCTGCACCAGCTGGTGGAGCCGCAGCTTCGACAAGTTCTAAAACGCCTGCCCCAGCACCAAAAGCTGCAGCTAAGGCAACTGAAAAGAAACCATCATCTTCTAAGACACCCGCCCCTGCACCTAAGGCTGCTGCTGCTAAACCTAAAGCTAGTTCGGCAAAAGCTCCAGCGGCTCCTAAAGCTAAGGCTACAGCTGGTAAAGTTGGAAAAACCGCAGGTAAAGGTGCAGCCAAACCAGCAACGAAAGCTGTGGGTAAAAAACCAGCTGCAGGTAAAGCTGTTGCAGCCAAAGCTAAAGCACCTGCCACCTTAGTTACAAAACCCAAGAAGAATGTCCCTGTTAAACAACAGAAGGGTGTGGGAAAGAAAGCTGCTGCTGGTGCTGCACAAGTTTCTAAAGCACTGAAAATCCAAAAAAAGGTAAGCTTGCATACTAGTCCAATATTGTAGATCAGAATGTTGTATTTCAACGATGATAGCTAAAAAACATCTTTGTCTTTATATCTTTACGTTATTGAGTATTCCATGTCATATGATTGGTCGGGCCTGCTTTACAATTTGCAATTTTGCAATATGCAATATTCTTGATTGAAGACATGCACAGTAGAGAATAATTTGCCAAATCTCTTGCCATTTATAGTTCGTATCCTAAATTGATCTGGTTTGATTTATATTGCAACTTGCATGCAATTCTGGGGAAAAAGCTGGTAATTTCAAAACAAAAGTTGACAGTTTACGCAACTTAAATAGGCATATATCAGTAATTTGAATACAAAGTTAATTTCTCATCAATATCAACAGCATATGACACCCTAACCTTATATAAATGTGTGAAATTATTGTCAATATTTGAAAGCTAGATCTGTCACGATAAATGTGTTGCTGCAATACATTGCATACTGTACAGCAGGCTTCATAAACAGATCTGGCAAGTATTTTTCATTTTTCAAAAGAAAGTTCCATTTTAAATTTCATTCAAACTCATTAATTGATAACTCAATATTCATTTGTTATCTATGGTGAGCCATTTTTTAGTTGTTGGATATAAAAAATTTAATTACAGAAGATTCTAGTAATTTTCTAATGATCATGTGTATTTAGTGTATTGTATTGGTGTTTAACATGTAAGCTTTTCTTTGTAAACTAGCCAATATCACTTCATAAGTTAATTCAATTCATCTATTCTTCACTTTTACCATCATTATTGTCTGTTTCTATTTTAATTCTATTAGTCCTTTGTTATACTTTTTTCTTATTAGTGCTACTTTACTTTAATTTCCCCTTTTTTAAAATTTTGTCACTGTAAGCTGTTGCAAAATGTTTTTTATGGGGTCGGTCATTATTCTGTTTCTTAGTTTTCCCCGATCTAGTTATTTTATTGGACATCTATTGAGATTCAATTACCTTTTGCATATGTAATATCCTCTAACTTTTTCTTTTCTATTCTATTCAAGATTGTGTTTTTTGGTCTGTTAAATTGATCAATTTCATATAAAATTATGTTGCTTACGTATCTCATATAAGTAATCTTCGGCATCAGTATCAAGGAAATCATATATATTCACATGATTAAATATTTGTTACTAAATGTTGTCTATTTTCTGTACAGTCTGCATTATTTTTGTCATTATCATTTTGTTAGCATTCAACAACTAGACAATCAATGAAAATGGAAGTTTTAAGACTTCAAAAGAATAAAGAGAAAAAAAATGAATTATACGGAAACCGTAGATAGAATAGAATTTTGATCACAGTATCAGATAATGACATGAAACAGGTTAAAAAATATAGATAACTACAAATACAGTAAGGTGAATGAATATATACAAACTAGAAACGCAGTTACATCAAAATTTATAATCAAACGAAGTATATGTTGCAGTTTGCACATACAAGTGCCTATTGCACTTAGGTGCAACACACTTAGGTTATTATAAAACACTTAGTTTATAAGTTCTGTAATGCCTTATTAATGTATCTGATTTATGACTATATGTACTAAATATTGTATTTAAGGTCAATAAACTAAACTATTTATCTAAAGTTTAGACAAAATTCACCAAGTCTTTTCAAAAGTTTCTTCAACCGAATATGGACACGTATCAATGAGATAGTCTTTAGTTTATACCATACCATATTTATAAAGTTTCTTCATCAACATACTGTGCTGAACACAGTCAAAAGCCCGACTGTGATCACAAAATATCCCAATTGGGCTTTCACCTTGGTTTACCAAATTCAGAACTTCATTATTAGACTATGGGAAAAAAAAGTGTCGCGATTTTCCTACTCGAAAAATATCATCTGAAAATTTACGGCACTTGTTCTACTGGATTTTGAGTAGGAAAATCTCGGAAAATGAAAAATTTTCCACGGCTTTTCACAAAACTTTTTTTGTACGGCACTACTGTCATATATTTATTTATGTGTTGTATAATCTACAGAAACAAATGCCGTACAGTTTCAAATCACCATTTTAGAGGGTAGAAAATCGAGTTTTCCTAGATTTTCCGAACGATTATTTTTGAACGTCATAGAGTCTGGACCGATCTCCTATGATTCTACGATCAAATGTAACAAACGGCGTACAGTTTCATAACATTTTTAGGGGGTGGAAAATAGAATATTCAGTTTTCCACTGCGCTTTTCTGCACAAGAGAAAATGTACGCCATTGTGCTGGAACTGGTGGTGGCATGATAAACTATCGTTCTGAATGGGTTTGCTGCTGTTTCAAATCGCGACACTTTCCCCATGGGCTCATAGTCTATATAGAAGGCTGTTTGAAGCTAGAACGAAAGCCATATTGATAATCGGTAATAACTTGTTTTATGATTACATTTAATATGTAATGCGTTGTAACCTTTGGTTATTAACTATTTGGATTTCAAAATGATCCTTGTAAATATTGGATGAAATTTGTGAGAGATAAGGGTCTCTCGCAGGACAGGACCAAAATGTTGATTAATAAAAATCGTTATTGCATTCATAATGTAATCGTCGAATTTTTTGTGTTAGATATTGAAATTTTTTATATATATATATAATAATTCTTGATAACAGTTGCTTGAATTATGTACAATATAAAAAACATTGTGGCTTAATTTCCCATAAATGATGAACCAAATACCTTCAATTTACTACTTAGTGAAATTCTCATGTAATAAATTACATTTAGAAGATATTTGCACTGGATGCAGTAAATAATATTAATAAATAAATTAAATACTGTTTTCACCTTGTGCTATATAATTGTATCCCTTTTTTGCAACTCATCCTTACGAATTACTAAGGGTGTTACTAGTGGGGATCAACAAATTTTCAATTAATCTTGAAACATATTGTAATAATGCAGATTTTATGTTATTCTAACAACTCTTGATTTTTTTTAGATAATCAAAGGACCCAATGGAACACACTCCAGAAAAGTTCGAAATTCAGTTCATTTTCGTCGCCCAAAAACCTTAAGACCACCCAGAACTCCTAAATATCCCAAAAAGAGTGTACCACACAGGTCCCGCATGGATGCTTACAATATAATCAAATACCCATTGACTACTGAAGCAGCCATGAAGAAAATAGAAGATAACAACACTTTGGTATTTTTAGTACACACTAGGGCTAACAAACATCATATTAAAGCCGCCGTTAAGAAATTGTATGACATCAATGTTGCTAAGGTCAATAGTTTAATTAGGCCCGATGGTAAAAAGAAGGCATACGTAAGATTAGCAAGAGATTATGATGCTTTAGATGTTGCCAACAAAATTGGCATTATATAAATGTCTTAACTTATTTTTATTTTTATGACGTAATAATAAAAAGGTTGAGAATAAAGTTTTTTAATGTTCTAGTTACACTTTGTTTTACCTTATTCGTACATACTCTGGATAAACTAAAATAATTATTTATTCAGAAAAATAAAATTTAATGGAATATTTATTTACTTATAAAAATTGAATAGATGAGGCTTTTACTTGATGTAGATCCATAGTAAGTTATGAAATCAAACAAATTTATTTTGTAAAATCTACATTGTAATTAAACATAAAGTGACGCGTTTCGCTAACACAGTAGCTTTTTCAAACGTTTATACCAGGTATGCCCCAAGTGTCTCTGATAACGGTATACTAATCTGCCGGTTTGCGTGGTGGGAGTAGGAATATAAAGTTGTCAAAAATCCAAAAAAAAAATTTACTCGAGCGCCTCAGATTTTCGGAAGGGGTGTTAAGCAGGCCACAAGGAAACTCCCTTTGAAAAAACTGACGATTTCGGTGTGACGATAAGTTACGACAAATTTTTGAAAATGCAAAAAAAAGTTATTTTGAAATACTCGAGCGCGTCAGATTTTCATAGGGGAGGTTTATCTCGGTATCCTGAAAGCATATTTTCTTAATCTGACCGAAAAAGGTTTTTTTGTTTCTGGACGGGATATTTCTGTGGAGCGCTCAATCTGTATTACATGTTTATGGCACATTCCTCTTTTTTGCTTCAATTCTTCACTTCGTTTTGCATACGGTACGTCCAAAAAACAAGTTGAGGATCAACAGGCTATTGAATAATATAAATAAATGGAACTACATGTTAATAATACTTTTGTATACAGATAAGCGTTCACGAAAATTGTCGAGAAGCTTTAGAAAAAAAATGAGATAATGATAATTTGATCATCGTTGTTCCATATCGATTTTTTTAACACCCGTTTTCGAGATATATACTCAAAAAACGGGAGTTTGGGTTTTCATGATGCTTCAAGTCCAAGAGTTTTAACTTTGGACAAAAATGTAGGGACCTTTTTGGTGCAAAATAAAAATTTTTTGTTGTAAAATGTATCGTTCGCGACTTATACGCCGCAACGCGTTTTTCGGAAGACGAAATGGCTCCTCCACACTTCCGGTCATGCGGAAACCGGCATATTTTGTATTTTCATTAAGTTTTAGATTATATTCTTCAAAATAAAAAAAATAAAATCGCGCTAGAGAATGCGCCGGATTAACGTTTTTTTTTACAAGTTCGCGACACTAACTCGGCGGCGTCAAGGACTTATTGTCAGATTAGTTAAATTTAGTCTTAAAACACTAAGATCAACCCCCCAATATCTTAATCTAACGCGCAGTGGCCGATATAAAACATTGGAGGCCCCAGGCAAGGCTTTTCGAGCGGCCCCACAACCGGGATGTATTTTCTAAAATTTAACCGAAAATGGCAGATTTTTTAAGGGCTATTTTAAAACAAATTGAACCTCAAATTGGCAACGTTGAAATTGGCATAGCATTGGCGCGCAGCTTATACGATCTACAAAAATGGTCTTGCCTTGCGGCCCTAGGCGGTTGCCTAGTGGTAAATCCGCCACTGATGACGCGCTCGAGTATTTCAGACTATCTTCAACTGCCACGCTCGAGTATTCCCGGAAAATCCCCTATTCGCCTCCCTAACTATAAAAGGGGTGACGACCCCTTCGAGAATCTTCAATAGCATGGGGGGTCGGGTGGCACATAATTTGAAAGATATTTTAATTCTCTTTAAAGACATACAACATTTTTGTGTCAAGTGTTACAATTAATGACAAAGACCAGTTGAAAGTGTGAGTGAAAGAAATAAAAAAAGGTGTCAATTAAGCTTTAATCAAACTAAGTGTTTAAATTGTGATCCGTTTACTTCCAAACAGTAATACAATATTTGTTCAACACTGTTCCGAGCATTTTTTAGCATAACAGGAGTTATTTCACCACATGCCACAGTTATCCGGTGGCGAAGATCTTTTAAAGAGATTTCGTTTTGTAAACAACACTTTTTAAATGACCCCATAAGAAATAGTTCAACGCTGATAGATCAGGCGATCTTGGAGGCTATTCAATGGAATCTCTTCTACCAATCCAAAGTGCGGGGAAATGTTGATCTAAAAAAAAGTCACGCACAGGAGCTGCATAGTGTGGTGGACCGCCATCCTGTTGAAAAAAAAAAACATTTTCTAGGATCTCATCATCGTTTTCCATTATCATCAAAATTTGAGGGTAGATGAGGTCTTTGAGCAAATTAAGATAATATTAACCCGTCAAGTTATGAGGTACGAAAAATGGACCAACCATATTATTTCCAAAAACCCCAGCCCACAAATTCAATTTTCGTGGAGCCTGTGTATGTTGTTCTCTCATAATTGCAGGATTTGCATCACTCCAATATCTGCAATTATGTTTGTTCCCGTGACCATTAAGAATTTAAACAACGTGCATTCGTCAGAAAAGCATATCGAATATAAAAAGTTTTGTCCAACTGTCTTCTAGTCATCTGCTCACAAAATTGGATACGGCGATTTGGATCATCTTCGTTGAGCTCTTGCACAAGATGAATCTTATAGGGATGTAATTTATGCTGTTTCAAGACTCTCTGAATGCTTCTACGTAAAATTCCTGTAGCTGCTGCTATTTGTCTCGTGCTTGAAGTGGGATCTAATGCAACCTGTGAAGCCTCGTTAGTAACAGGATGTTGTCTTTCATATTTTCTGTTGGAAACTTTTCCGGTCCATGAACTTAGATATTAAATTTATCACATAAGGATGTCTTACATTCTTACCGGGAGGATGATGGTCATTGAAAACTCTTGCAGCTGCCCCATGCTCGTTGTTTCTAAAATAATGTGCAACAATTTCAGTGTTCTCTGCATTGGTGTAAACCATGATAATTAGGTTCATTTACTTTGAACTAGAGAATGAAGGAATTTCTCTAAAATAAAACTAGGTAACCGTAAAATTCTGCTAAAAATTATTTTCTTATCACATCAATAGCTGACAATAAACATCTTTTTTACTATTTCAGTAATAAATGAGAATAGGTTTATAATTAAAAAGGTATAAGAGGTTTAATTTTATTTGTAGTATTTAGATTTTCACGAATTAAAATTTTTTATTCCTTTTTTTATTTGTCTTCCTTTTTTCATGAAAATAATAACATGTTATTGGAATGTTATTATTACCTAATTATTAATTCAGCTTTTTAATTCGATTTCTCTAACGGATATTTCAATCTGGTTTTTATCATTAATTTTAACACAAAACTATTAGCATGTCTCTTAAGAGAATCGAAATACCTTCAAAATTATGTGCCACTCGACGAAGATTCTCGAAGGGGTAGTCACCCCTTTTAGGGGGATGACCGTACTATCAAAAGTTGTCCCCCCTCGAAAACAAAACCGACGTGTCTCGGGGTTTGCCGTAAAAAACTCCCCCGCCAACAATATTTGAGGTGGGGTGTTTCTAATGCATCGGCCCGTATATAATTCTCCTGTACCTGTGTATGTCACTAAACTCCTAGTAAACCGATTTTGATGAAATTTTTTGTTCAAGTGAATTTATGTCTAGATTCACAATTAGTCTTGCGATTTTGATGAAATTTTATGTGTGATGGTTTAGATTTCCAATTGGTCCCGGTAGGTGGCGCTGCAATCGGATTAGGTTGAACGTTGGTCTGATTTAGTTGACATTTTGCTTAGGTGTTTTTTGGTATAGTCCAAATTGATACATACAGCTTACTTAAAATTTTCAAATTTGAGACGTATGTAGGTACAGGACAACGTCTGTCGGGCCCCCTAGTATAATATAAGATGGTGAGGATGTAATTAATTACTTGGTGCTAGATATTGCTGCTTCAGAGCTTTCAATTTTTTTTGAATTCTTCACATATTTTAGAATTTCAATTGCTGTAAAGTTGTGGATATTACGTTGGAAGTTTTTTAAGAATTTTTTTGTTCATTCCGTTATTATTTTGACATTATGTCATCGGACACTGTTTTATTTGGATCTCATATAGGTCAGTAAATATAGAATTTAACCTCGCTCTAAATTTCCGATCCAATTTTTTATTTTTATAATGCTTAGGAACACTTACTGAGTATAAAATAACAATGCTGACAGCTTAAAGCGCTATCTTCAACAAAAGTTTTTGGCCAATATCCCGGGAACTTAACACTAATACTATTATTACTTTTCAACGAGCAGACCGTTCACTAAGAAGCAACAGCTACTTCCCTGGCTGTACGCCACGAAAGATATTGAATTACACTTGAACGGGGCTGGTATATTGGTATATCTGCAAGATATTACCAACCATCCTGTTTGTAATTAGAAGGGACAATATCAATTGTAGACCGGTTTCTGAGTATTTACCTCGTCCGCCCAGAAGATCTGAGATTATAATTCTTGACTGAAGACAATGCTGAAATCACATCAATACACTATCCTCGCTAAAAGACTGGTCTACTATTTGTAAAATAACTTCAAATTTTCAATGCGTTATTAAACTACTATCTTGCATTGATAACACACTTTACTGTTTTAGACTTTGTATAGTATTTTTCAATATAAATTCAGCCGTAAAAAAATAAATAACATATTTTTGATTTTTTAAAACAAACTTGAAGCACTTTTTTGTCACAATATTGGCCGTGGTTTATCAGAAAACTGAACTTTGTTGAAGATTTTTGTTTTGCTTGTAATAAAAATGAGTATTATGAATACTGTTCATAATTTGAATCAGTCAAATTGAGATATCAGATTGTTATAGTCAAAGTCAAATACAGTCTTATCATGCGAGTTATACAATTTAACAAAGACATACTCACCGTTTTTGTTTTCTTTTATTGCGTTTAATCTTCCAAAAAAATTGAATAGGACAGACATGCAATTTTGACGGGAGAAAAAAGAATAATATGTATTTAGTTTTCAGCGATTTTAAATTCTTTCACCAGCGAAGTTTTTATTTAATTGTCAGTTATGTCACTTTGACAATTTAAATAATAAGAAGCAATTTCCGGTATTTTGCATCCTCAAGCAAAAAAACTTGATCTGATAGATTATTTCAAGAATGAATGAAAAAGTGGAAATTCGTCAACAAGTGTGCAGGAAACATCAACCATCATTATTTTCTCCGGGTGTATTTGTAATCTCACATTTTGGTAACCTCTGTGTCTTCTGATTTGATACATATGGTTAGTGACCTTTTAACCCGCACGATAAGAGCGCTTTTGACTATAGCTAGAAATACTGTATCCATCTTTTGACGAGTTTCAAAGATTTTCACATTTGTTCCAAAATAAATTACTACTCGAATTTCCATTCCCCATTTAGGTGTAAATTTGTGTAGTGTTGTGGTCACTAGAACGTTGGGTTGTCTAGCCCAACAATATATCTATATCTCTCAACGTCCAAATGCTGCCTGGGTTGTTTGGATATGAAGAAAAGTCATTTCTGTCACATCTCTATTTCTCCTCCATTTACTTATTTCGTACTTAATTGCATCGTGTTTTTCTGATTTTGGTTTTTTACTCCTTCAAGATAATACTTATTACAATAATGTTCAATTACATTTTGTCTATTTACCATGTGTTAAGTCCATTTTCCCCGGTGCGAGTTGACGCAGCAATTCGAAAAAGTTGCATGCAGCTTGTCGTTTTTATTCGTTGTGCGTGTCGGTCGCATGAATTAGAACTTGCTCTATTTTCGAATCGCTGCGATTTGGTAACTTTTCTGATGGATTTTGTCGCACCAACCCAAAATTTCTATTGACTGCTCCGCTCCAACATTGCTGTCACTGTCAATCAAGTTGGCAACACTTTAGGTTTCCCCTATGCCTGGATGAGTCGCAGCAGCAAACAAGTCGCTGCGATTTGACGCAACGTGGAAAATGAGCTTAACAGTTTTAGAAATAGAAATACCAGACAACTGTCAATTAACAGATAATTGAAGTATGGAATAGGAAGAAATAAAAAAACTGTTATTTTATTAGGTTTATATGTCAATCCAAAAACATTATATATTACAAGGATGTCTTATGTACAAAACACTAATTATGTAAATATATTCTAAAAACAGAACTACCTAAAAATAAAAAAGAAATTATGGTTAATGTAACATATTGATAATTAATAAATTTGTAACCAAAAATAGACAGGAAATCATCAAATATTTAATGTATGTGTATAATTTTTGGAAAACCGAAAAAAAACTATAGGGCGGCTTATTGGGTTGCACTTTATGAAAATTTGCTGGCTTACGAGAATTTATGATTTGCAAAATTAGTTCTTTAACATATCCCTTCTCATTTTGCAAGTTTATATGTTTACCTTTGCCATACATGCAAACATTTTGAAAATTTCCAGTCATAAATAATAAAGCATCAAGAAACGATAAATACCCAAACACTTACTTCCTAAATTTGACACAATAAAGAAGTATTTACATTCTTTAATAAATATTCTATTTACTTACCCATCTACAAGTGGTATCAATAAATATAAGCAAAGGCATCAATATTTTATATTTAAAAAAAATATAGCAACAATTTGTTAATTATGACTACAGATTATTAATATGTAGATTATATTACCAACATCATTGAATTTAAACGAGGCAAGTCGATGATCAATCTTAGAGCTATTTATGTAATATAACCTTCAATGTTACAAAAAAATACCATGTAAATTTGAAATTCCTCTTTTTAAAATTGATTACACAATTTGATAAATTTCAAACAAAATGCTACCACTGTATGTGAACCTTCAAGGATTCAAATAAAATGTGTTTAATTTACTTAATAATTTAATTATTAACTGTCAGACAGACCCAGCCGATTGGTTTTTAGTTTCCATGAAAAAATAAATAAATTCAGTGAAACGTTTGAAATACTTTTTTTTTAAATCTGAATAAAATTGTGTCAGGCATTTCGGGAAGTCAAACTGTTACTGTTCTATTCATAGCCTAAGAATGAATGATAGTCTTTGGATGGATTAAAAAATGCTCCTTAAACTGTCTATCAGAAAATAGTGGAGGACCATTATGTTTTTCTTAATAACTGCTTTTTTCAAATATCCATTATGACCATAAATTGCAGTGAGTACCATCGACTTGCCTGAAAAGCTTATTTTTTTTATACGAATCCAAAAGTCAATTATAAAAGATAATTTTACAAACAAAAAAAAAACATTAAATCATCCGTTAGTATTCTATCAAATACATACAAGTTTTCACTGTGTAATGTTATGAAAAAATGATTACAATGTAATAAAGTATTTCACATTCTTGAGCCAAGACGCGAAAGAAAGAAGTTTCATAAAAAAATTGGTGTTCCATTATTTATAGTTTTTTTTAGATATTTTTTAAGCTTTTGTAAACAAAAAATATAAATTATGTCACTTATCTCAATGCTTGAACATGTTGTCATTTTTAAACGATGAAATCTCGGAATCAAATGAAACAAATTCATAATGCTAATTGTCCTGAAACTTCCATCCTTCAGTTATGTTTAAAAATTTCTTCACACGTCTGTACTTTTTTTATTTCAACACAATGAAAAAATGTGAGAAAACGAAAAATCAATTAATAAAATACACACCTATCAGTCAAGAACTTAATGCTGCAAATCTATTCTTAACCGAATTAGAATTTTTCAATTATTTATTTCCACCATTACATACTTGAATGTAATCATTACAATAATTATTGTAATACAAATCTCAATTCAAATCAATAACACTTTTATGAAATGATCAGTTCGCTTTAATGATTCAAAGAATATGAAGATTCCAAAGTTGAAAATTTGGATCAGGGTTTTGTAGAGTCAATATTGAAAATACCAAAACATAATATAAATCAACACCAATGTCCGTTTGCATCGTTTATTTCTAAACCCATTGGAGCAAATCTGTGTATTTATACGGTGCCGTCGCGTTTTGCTGACGGAACGTTTTCTAAATCATGCCGTCAAATTTGTTGCTACTATTCATCTAAGTACATTTCGTAGAATAGGGCTATTTATAGAAACGCCAGAAGTATCAGACACTGCCGAGTTGAACGAATACTACAACTGAAGGCTCGAAAACGTTCTCAAAATCGTCTACATAAAAGTAATTTTATAAACGCAACGTTAACCTAACGTTGAACATCGAGCGACAGGAAACGCTTGCATAAAACTGCTCTTAGCCGCACGGATATCAGACGTAGCAACTACTTGGTAAACATACTAGTTTTTATTGTTACGTACCATGTACCAAGACTACTCGATCCGTGTATGCAAAAATACCAAGATTGGCCGTTGGCCGACGAAAATACACCGTCAATATAGAATAACCGACAAATTTCAGACATACATATAAAAAAATTCCAATCATATTACCCTTATATTATAAAACTTTATTATAGCAGGCAGTTACAGATTTCCACGTTTATTTCTTCTTAAAATCCATGGCTTTTTCCATACACGTTATTCTGTTGCCTCCTCTAATACTTTGTCTAGTGCAAATATGCATAGTTTCCAAAGTAACTGTTTCACGAATGCAGTTCATTGCCTTAGACGTACTGGCATAAAATTATCTGCCAGCGAGGACAGCAAGCCAGAACGGTCTTGCTATCCTAGGTTTAAAAACTAGCCTCGTGTAGCTCGGGCCTAAGTATTCCTCAAAGAAGTTGAGGTCACTTATTATCAAGTTCAATTGTTTAAGAAAGTTAAAAGCGCTTGCTCACCATTATCCGGGTTTATAGCCGATTTAACCTGAAAAACTGCTCTTCATCTTTGCACTGTACTTGGAGCTGGCAATGAACAGCATTTTCGAAGATATTGAATATTCTCGAATTGCTCGAAATGCTTCACACTTGATCTGATGATTTCCATGATATGGAGAAATTTCCATTTTACCAAAGATTTTCTTTGTATTCTGTTCATATTTTACCCGGGCAAAGGCTTACTGTCATTCCATACATAGTAAAGTTACTAGATTTTCGCAGTGTTGCCGATAAGTTAAGCGATTATTTGTTAAATACTGCTTACGCTGCAGCAGAGCAACAAGATAAAAAAATTATGTGCATCTCACAGTAAAGCGCAAATTACGAAAGGCTTGCTTCAACATTCTAAACGGTGCAAACGGGCATAAACAACGAAATAATCGCAGTAAACGACAAAAACTTGTATTTGAATTACACCATGGGAACTACATATACAAAAACCGCCGCAGTCTACGAGATTATTGAGTCGATAATAGGACCGTCGGCCCAAAAATGAAGTGGACGAACGTTGGTTGAAAAAATTATAAGGTTTGGTTTTTGAATTAATTTCGTTTCAAAAACATATTTATTTGAATCAATGTTTACGTTCGGTTCTTGCATCGAAGATATGAGACTGATCTGAGCGG
>CAJUYI010000859.1:9893-31410 GCA_910591695.1 Galerucella pusilla | reverse complement strand
GAAATGTGCATTCATATTGCTGGAAAAATAAAAAGTTGGATTGGTTGAAAAAAGGTTAATATTTAGTGGTAGCAGTTTATTTCAATAACTATTTGATATTGACCATTAGGGACAGAATTCATATTTGAAATATATTTATAACAGCACTACAGGCGTATCTGACCTTTGGCTTCGAGATCTTTCACTCTCTTTCCATTTCTCTCTGTTCCTCGCCTCGCTTTCCCAGTCCCTAACTCCCACTGTTCTCAGGTCTCTCCTAACCTTTTCCAACCATTTTTTTCCTTGCTCTTCCTCTACCTCTACCTCTACCTTCTCAACCTTTTAGCACTCGTTTGAAAACCAGAGGAAATATTTATAGGTTTATATCAATTGCTGAAGCAAAAGTCTTCTTTTTCGATGGTGTACTGTTCTATTTTAGCAAAACATCCTAACTGCTTTCATTCTCCAACGCTATCACTATCTACCTGCTTGACACACGTCAGGTACAAGCAAAGTTGGATACGAGTTACTGAATTCACAGATTCGTCAACATTCCGATCAGACGCATTTATTCCTATTCGATTTTATGTTTGTTCCAACTGGCGTTAAATCGTAGAGTGAGTGTGCAGAATAAGAGAGCATTCATAGATAGCTTATCTGCTGATAGCTTCTTTGATGATGTTGATTTTGTTGCTTTGACCCACTTGGCCGAACTCAGACCATAAGAAAATGGTAGCTTGGTTGTCAGCACTTGTAAATTGGATCAAGAAGACCATTGATTTGGGAGTTGCCAAGCTAGATACAAGTTGGTTTTGAAAGGTGTATCGCTGGGTAGAAGTGCAGCCTGATTTGCTAGGCAGGTAACTATATCGATGGTCTAAGTGCAAAAATCGATGGCCCAAGTGCAAAACGTCGTATCCCCAATAACTAAAATTATTCAGTGTGAACAAAAAACCTCTTGGTTTCCATAGAACTTTGTGCGCGTAAAATTAATTTATTAGGTAGCTGTGGCTTAAGAGGATTTGCCAGAATGTGAAGGGTCGACTCAATGCTTTGAGTTTTGAGCTTTAAGCGCCATAATCGGTTTTTTGAATATTTGGTGGGTTGCGACGTTTTGCACTCAACTTAGAACAAAATAGGACTGATTATTATTTATAATACCGTATAAAATTGTGATATCTGCCTGCTACCACCTATAAATAAAATAAAATCGCGTTTGCCAATCAGATTTTTGTCTTCAAAGTATCTGGGCAATAAAAATTATATGTATTATAAACGAAACCTTATAATTTTTCGAACATATAAATGTAATAATGTCTCGTGAAAATAATACACGTATAGAATTCCAGCATTTACGTTATGTTTGTTTCATTCTTTCTTACAGGATGATCGATGAAAAAAAAATGCAAATCACAATTACATTCTTCCAAAGTGCAGTTTCGCTAATAAACTATAACCATAAAAACAAAAACAAAAAAAATAATAAACGATCCCTAGCAGCTACAAGCCTAATGTCAGCATATTTATCTATATTTTGACGATGACCATCAACTAACCTTAAAAAATAGTAGTATATAAAATATAAAATAATTATCCGGTTAACAATATAAATCCGTTTTACTTTAAAATTAGAAAAAGAAAAGAAAATAAATCAAATCAGTAAAACAATGACTTGAGCTAACTGCACTATCAAATAATACACAAAAAAATATCATAGTAACTATTAACTGTCGCTCTTCAATCACTTTTTTTTAAAGATTTTATAACAAACTTATCTACGGTGACACGATATTCGCAATAAAAAAAATCGTATATTATACGAGAAAGTACTCGACTTGACGTATAGGCGAATAAATAGAACATCAAAATGGTGAGTTATCAAGAAAAATCCTAGTAAAAAACGAACTGAGGCATCATGTAAAAGATATCTTGTGACACCATTACGATTACTTAAATTTCGTGTTATTAACAAAAAACTAAGAAAAGTATGTTCTTTTTTCATTTTAAATGTTTGTAACAATTTTGTGAAAATATATTAGGTTCATAATATACAGTGATGTGAGTCGGTCATATGACCGCGTCATTTTGGTGGTCATGACGTCGGTCACGGTCATGTCACATTCGAAAATGACTTCCAGGTAATTTTGCACATAACCCTTAAAATAAACACTAATCTTTTTGTTGGCAAAAAGCGCTTCAGGTGGATAACCAATATTTCCGGAAATTTATGAATTGAGAATGATTTAGTGCATCGTCTTCGTTCCCTACATTTCGAACATGTTGGTTTCTCATCACCGTCAAGTGTTTTCTCTCTTGTAAACGAATCCAAACATTGTGAAAGTCGTAACTGACCTATGCCTTGGGGTATGGGAAGGGATGAATCCCAAAAGGCATCGAAGGTAACTGAACAGTGACCACAGTGTGTACACTTGAGTGTTGATTTTAATTGACCGACAAAGTTATATCTACAATCTTGTAGTTATTCATTCTCGGATATCTTGACCAAGATGCTTGCGCTTTCTCACTATCACCGAGTTTTTCATAAATTTCTGTTAATATGGGCTTTGGTTTTGCATGTACCCTGTTGATATCTTCGTGAAGTCCTTCTAATAGGTAACGAAGAAACTCCTGCGCATTTTGTTGAGCGTATCCCATGAGCCTTGGAGCAAATCGCTGAATCTGACTTTTCAATGATATTGTACCAACCAATCTGTCTGAACAGTCTTCAGACCAAAGCTCTTTAATAACTTCAGCAAATGCTTTAATTAGTGTTCCTTTCATGCTGGATATGCTTGTGTTAACATCTCTTATGTATGCGTCTTTCTTTAAATATTCTAATAGCCACCTTGTGTTTGATAGGCATTGGATAACACTATTCATGAAACATGTATTACCAATATTTTTGAGGCCATTGAGACCCGAAGATTTTTGGGAAGGACTCTCCAAAAACCTGACTGTGGAGTAATTGTTAAGAGCTCTTTCGCAACTACTATCATTATCCGAATAATCTCGAAATCTATTACTGTCTCTCTCACTTGATTGGCGTGATAAGGAATTTGAGTTGATGTTATTTGCTATTGAATTGGATGGAGATATCGCGTTTTTGGTAAGTTTGGGTGATGTCGATAAATCATTGGTCTGGATCACTTTGTTAATATATTTCTTGTTATCCATATCATTTTTAGACGCGTCCTTTTGTTCTGGTTGAGGTTCATCCCCTCTCTGAAAATCTTTAGTCGAAATTGAAATGAGGTTGAGTTTAAGGCTTTGAAAGGAATATACTTAATTAAATTTTGATAATCAAACTGTAAATTGCTTCCTCACCTTCAAACTGTGAAAAGTGAGGTATTTAATAGGTACTTTAGTACCTTTAGAATTTTTAGTGTGAAATCGATCTTCTTTTTTATTTATGATAATAATTTGTTTATTTCTTATATCCTTGTTTCATTTCACGTCTTTCTGCATTTAGGTATATTTCAAAAAATTTTAAAATCAATCAATTGTCGAAGATTATGAAAATGACCATAATGACAGTCACATGACGGTCATTTGTCACATGTTTAAATTGGCCGTCATTTTACATCACTGATAGTACGTAATGTCTTTTACATGATGGCACAGTCCGTTGCCTCGGCCGCTCTCAGTTAACTACTTCCGGATTGGAAGCTTATAGTTGCCTAAACGTAGTCTAGTTATAAGCTCTTCATCACGTCGATTTTTGCGTAACACAAGCCTCGGTTTGGTAGACTTTTTCATCTTCATCAACTTAATTTTTGCACACCTTATCGCTATAAGTTTCTAATCCGAAAGTGGCAAACTAAGATCGGCCGTACTTTTAGGATTTTTGGCGGGGGTAATATAACAAGACCTCATATTTGAACATAAATCTTCGAATTTAATTTTCGAAGACAAAACTTTTCAAAAAAAAATTGCCGTTGCCGTAAGCGCAGATTAATTTGTACAAATGATATTTTGTGTAAAATGGGGGGGGGCGATGAACATTCTTTCAGCTTCTGGAACTAAATACACCCACAATTATTGTTCTCTCTTTCAAGTAGTTTTTCTCATATTTTCCTTGTCGTACTTGTGTAAGTGGTATGACTTGAATAGACTTTTCGCAATCTGTAGATATAGTGTGTATAAAGCGTAGCCTATATTTAGTTGAGATTATGTGAAGGAGGAAGGAGGATTATTAACGAATGAATTTTGACAGATGAGGGAAATAATCATAAAAAATTACCTATTGCTTGGCCTAGTATAAATGGCGGTTGATTGGAAATAATAACGTTGTTCGAAAATAAAGGTTAAAAGGTTTGAGGTTGGGGACACTGCGTTGATTGATGGCTCCGTTAACATGATGCATGTCATTTGGGGGGGCGCTTCTGATAATTTTCATCACGCATGAGAATTATCTTTATACAGTTTACACATCCGTTAACACTGTATCCAAATTCAAGTCAAATTGAATGAAATATGTATGAGATAAGTGAAACAACATAACTATGCGGAGCTTGGCAAGTAGCAAATGGAGAATTACTTGCATTTCGCACTTCCCATCGCTTGTCGGAGAACGATCGATTATTTCCGAGTTTTTTCATGAGCGCTACACTACGTGGGCTTTACTTGACGAGTAGCTACAAGTTTTTTTTTGTTAGTGATCCAAATGGGTGTATTATGTATCCAATAGCAGATTCTGACGAAAATAATTCTATTATGATATCATAATTTTCATCAAGTATCTACTTACTTGTTAATCTACTTGCGTTTCACAAAATAAACTTTCAAATTGTCATATAGAGTGAACAATTTACAAGTACTTGCCAAAGATAATTCAAACTCTTACATGGTGGAGTTTTACTTTTCTCATAGTGTCAATTAGAAATTTCCACCAAATATCGGTTAACTCAATCAAATTTGAACAATGTAAAATATTTGGGAATATCAAAAAGTTATAATCTAAAAAATGCATAATAAAGAACACATGCATGTAAGGCAGTGACTCAAGTTAGTGGAATAAAATGTTATCGCTGAAATGCTCATTTTATATCTTTAAACTACAATTTTTTTGTCGTATAAGTCAACAATTTTTTTAAAATTTTGGGCTATGCATCCATTAAGTAGGAATTATAAACTTTGCGTTCGCGTTCAGTTCGTAGTTGACAGTTTGAAGTTCAGTTGAAGTTAAACTAACACAATTACGTTTATAGTCAGTTCAGGCATGGTGTAATAGAGAAGGTGTGCTCACACGAAAGACGAATTTTCGTCATGTTCTGCGGACATTCCAAAACGCCGCCATATTGCCAATCATGTTTAATGTTTTGAATGACTGTCATGTCATAACTATAACCTACAAAACCAAATCTTACTTGTTGTAATAAATTATGAACTCTGAACATTGTTTTCGTTTCAAATTCGGTTATTTGTCAAGCGTTTGATTTCGCGCGTTATTTTCTGATTGGCTGATTTTTCAATATGACGATGACGTTTTGGAAGTTTTTTTTGATTGGTCGTGCGCGGTGGCTATTATATTATATATTATATTATTATAACTCTATTACACCATGAGTTCAGGTATAAACCAATCAAAACGTGAGAAACGTCATTACCATCTGTTTACTTTACTCTCACTTCTTCTAAAGGTTTTTTTTCGTTATTTTGTTAATGTTTTCACGGGCTCCGTGGGTGTTTTTTTTTCAGGATATATCAAAATAATTTTTAAACAATCAAATCTCTAACTGCCAACTGAAAGTTGTGAGGGTTTTAAATTCAAAAATTCAACAACTGCAAAATGGAGACGCGAAATTAAAGTTAAGTTCAAGTTTTCAGAACAAAGAGGTTTAGTCTGGTTAATATGTACCCTTTTTCATGAAATTGTAGCCACCGAAAAGTACGATCAATGTGTCTTACGATTCGGAAAATTATGTAGAAAGTTCAAGGAAAGGTCTCAAAATAGGTGAAAATTTACTTGAAAAAAAAGTGGTTTTGATTTTGTAGAATGTCTCTAAAACTTTCAGATATTCGAAATTAAAAAAAAAGTTATAGAAAGAGGAGGAAATTTCAAAAAAAAAAATTAAGACTCCTCGAACTATATCTCTATTGTTTATAATTTGAATTCAACGCCGAAAATAGATTATTTTCGGTGTATGTGCGCCTCGACAAAAGCAAACAGGTCACATTAAATAATTTTTTCAAGGTATTAATTGCTAATCTAAAAATTTTAAAATAATATGGTGTATCACTTCAAAGAATTCGTTGCCGTTGGGAAAAGTTCATTTTTCAACAATTTAGACAATTGTTAATTAAAAAAATGTTCTTGAACTTCCCTGTTTATTGTTAACTAAAAAAAATGTTTAAATAATTGTTTTAAAAATGTTTCGCGTCATGAAGCCCTTCATACACATACTTAACAAAATCACGTAATTGAAGTTTTAAAAAATTTATTACTTGGTTCATAAAATTTCCCTCTTTTTTTTCAATTAAGAATATTTTTTTAAAACGCAACTTTACACCGTTTTCTGCAAGAAAAATAATTAAGTGATAATAGCCAAGACCTCCCTCTTAAGTGAGATTTGGAAAGATTTAGCTTGATCCCCTCCCCCCCCAGAGCACCTCACGTAATTAATGAACGCCCCCTTACATGGAAAATCTATTAGACATATTTTGGAAATGTCAGCTTTATCAGAAATATTTTGGAAATATCGCAAATATTAGGAAATTATTTCCGATTTCGAAAATAGGTGCACAAATTTTACCAGTGAAAAGCCTTTCGGATGGACTAAGTGACGTAATAGAAGTTTAAAAGAAATTCATTACTTAGTTTATGAAATTTTCTCCTGATTTTTTCAATTACGAATATCTTCGATACTTTTCGAGATATTCGAAAAAAACCAAACCCCAACTTTTTTTAAAATAAATTGCAATTATTATCGGCCCCCTATGGAACCTTTCCTCAAACTGATTTTTCGAATCGAATGATGATAATGTTCTGTGACTATACAAAATTTTTATGAAAAATGGTACATGTTGATTAGACTAATTGTTAAAAACACGTGCAATTTACGACAATTTATTCATCGTTTCAACAAGAGACTTTTTTATAAATTGGTTGAAAAAAAAAATGAAATGTATTATCATGTGTGATTAAATTTTATATAAATAGTCTAAACACGACAGTTACATAAAATGACCAGCTATGATTTATGTAATTTAAATTTTAAGGGATACTACAAATCAAATCACGCAACCGTTTTATACAGTGTGTCGCATTTAAGATGAAGACACCCTCATATTTTCGCTGTTTGAAAGATCACAGATTTGAATTTTTGCAGAGTCATACATGTTGATGGGCCGCCACATCTTTTAAGTTAATAAACTGAAATCTGAAATTCAATCTCAGCCTACTACGATTTCACAAACGGGGTCACCGATAGATATTTTGCTTCGCGTAAAAAATATCGAAAAAAATATATTCGAAAAAGTTGTTCAGAATATTATTTCAACCCCACATACCGAAATTCATTACAAAATGCGTATTTTTAATTTTTCAATTTTTTTGCCCACCCTCATTTATTATTACAAGATATTATTTAATTAGATCAGCGTGTCATGGAAAATAATGGAGCTAAGACGGGTAGCTAAACAGAATCGCAAAATAATGCAGGACTAATTGAGGGAGGTCCCATTTTATGGTTATTTATTTGTATTATGAAAATTGTTCGATACTTTTTCCTAGATTTAATCAATTATAAAAATTGTTTTCCCATAATAATAATAATAATAATAAAATGATTATTTCTTTGAAAGTACTGTTCACTTCACTAAAATATTTGAATACATGGCACCATGTCAAGATTTCAATTTCCACGGCACAATAATTATCATTTTTATACTTAGACCAAAAAATTGAAAAGTTAAAAATGCGAATTTTGCGACAAAATTTGGTATGGGGTTAACATAATATTCTGAACAACAAATAAATGCAGTGGCGGTAATTGCAATATCAGCATCACTCATATTTTAATATTGACGCAAAACTATCTGTTTAACGAGCAATATTCACCACAAATGGTTGTCAAAAAAGTGTAAGTAATGTGTACGCTGTAACGTTTATGAACAGCTCCAGGAGGTTAGGTGCTCGTATGAAATTGAGATGAGTCTTTCCTATAGAAAATTTCCTCAGCCAACCCCATAGGTAGTGACTAAAATTGAGTTCTTATTTTTTTTCTAAAATATCAGTCAGCGGTAATGTTAATAACCTATGTCATTAACCAGTTTTTACCGTTAATTAACGCCAAGTTGAAAATTGTTTGAAATTAACCAAGGTTAAAAATTTAGGTTTAGGCGGCCACTTAAAAAGAGCATTTTCTAGTCCGCGGACATCAGGAGTTTGCGCAGTAATTTTTCCAGGTCTATTAAATAGAATTGCGCAGACTCTTGACGTCCGCGACTGTCGATAATTTCTGAATTCTGGATCGTTTATTTACAACTCGAATAAGCTTAAATTATGTCAAAATTTTTGTAATATTGGGCAGAACACAAATATCTAATAATTTTTTTTTGGTAAAGAATTGATAGTTAATAACTAGTTTATTAATCGACTGATTAACAAAATTATTAATCGGTTAATACCCATCAGTTATTTCAGTAAAGCTAGGAACTTGAAATTTTCGTGCACTCGCAAAAGACTTACCACGGGTATTTTTTTCAATATTTCTGTTACATTATACAGGGGTGAAATTAGCAATTCCATGATAAAAATTTTTTGAAATGAAATTTATGAAATAAAATTTAACTTAAAATCTCTGTTTTTTATTATTTTTCTTTTTTTACCAAAACCAACAGCTGCAGAGTAAAAAAATAAAAACCATAATTTATAATTTTTTCAATAAATTGAGTGGAAAAAAAATGTGATACAATTTATAAAAAATGTTGGAAATGCACGAAACTAACAGAATTATTTCGAGTTTCTATCTTTACTGAAATTTTATTTAAAAAAATAAAAACTCAATTTTAGTCACCACCTATTAAGGGTGATATCTCGGAAAAGGGTGGGCTGAGAAAATTTTGTTATAGAGATTCGTCACCTGAATTTTGTCACGTGAATCTAGAAACATCCTTTATATATGTTTATATACAAACAGACAAATATTTACAAAAGCTTGGATATCTAAAAGGAGTACAATTTTTCTTTTTTTGCTGCTTACCAGTTACCTCAATATTTGTCTGTTTGTGTCCTAATTGATCAGCTTATACAGGGTAGCGAAAAAGTCTGGCACCAAGACATTTTCTTTGAAAAGAATTAACATATAATTATCAAATTTTTGTGGCTATAAATGGTATTGCATTCTTCGTTTTTTTGGCAGTTCCTTTCAAAAACGAAGAATACAATACTGTTTATAACCCTAAAATTTGATAATTATATGTTTATTATTTTCAAAGAAAAAGACTTGGTGCCAGACTTTCTCGCTACCCTGTATAAATAATATTGTTACTGCCTATAGGTATATATTTATAAATAGCAGACGACTTTAAGGCACATGTGAGAGTCGAATGCAATTAGATTTTGTTTAGATTGTAAATATGTTGTTCACTTTTGGTTATATGTTAGATTTTGCTATTATTATTGATCCTGCAATATTCTTGTATCCAAAATTTTTATCTAAAGTAGTACGACTAACAAAATATTACTAAATCTTCAAGAAAAAATTTTTTTACGCGAAATTTTGTTCAACTAATAAAACATCACCTATAAATACAAAACTACATAAAATATTACTTCCTCGAGTTATTCGTAAAATTTTTTTACTTAATTTCTGGAACTTACAGTAAAGAAGGTAAACAAATAATTTTTTGATGCAAAAAAAGAGCGACAGTCATTAATCATTAAACCATTTAACGAGTGCTTGATTAATGCATAACCAAGTGACTAAAACAAACCCATTGTGGGTAAAAACGAATAGATATATAGCAGCATCGTGCTCATGCTGGTACGCCTCCGACTGCTTCATCTACTAGGGTGTCTTGATCAGTAGACTGCGACAGCAATTCTGCGAAACCATTATCAACCAAGTGTTGATTTAGGCATATTACACTCTGTAAACATATAGAATTGATTATTAAAAAATATATTTTTTAAAGATGTATAATGTAACAGCAAAATTAACATACAGTGTGACCCATTTTGTTTGGAAGCTCCCCTGTAAAATCCGCATTTCTGATAAGCGTAGCGTATTTTAATTCTGATTGAAAAAAATGGAGAATGCTAGCTCAGCGCTCACATCTTATGAGTTGACAAAACACGCGCTCAGCAGGAAATTGCTGATAACTCCGGTAGGACTACGTGGGGATGAACTTGACATACAGTGTGACCCATTTTGTTTGGAAGCACCCCCGTTAAATCCGCATTTTTCAACCGATTTTGTTTTGATTTTTTTTTTGTTAGATTCAGTATCAAAAACAGTATTTTGGCACAAATTTTCATAGCTCAATTACTATTTTCAAGGCCCTCTATGTTTATTTTTTCTTTGCCAAAAAAGACAAAAGTACATTAGGCAATTCCTTTCTCAAATATAACTATACCACTGGATTCAGAATCATCACAAATGTAAACTAGCAAAATTTTATGAAAAATTTTTCATCAACGACAAAGTTATTACAACATGAATTTGGTATTTTCAGTAATATTTTACGTAGAAAGTAGACAAATTTTAAAATTGGCAACATGGAGAACAAAAACTAGGACACAAACATATTGCACAGTGAAAATTAGAAGCCGATAACTTAACCCAACTGACAAGAATAATATTTCAAAATCAAAGCGACTCGTTGATTTCATTTTGTTAATAAATGAAATTATTAAGCACAATTTTACATTACTTTCGAAAGCTATAACTCCAGAACGGGTTAAGTTATCGGCTTCAAATTTTTACTGTGCAATATGTTTGAGTCCTTGTTTATGTTTACCATGTTGCCATTTCAAAAATTTGTCTACATTCTACGTAAAATATTACTGAAAATACCACTTTTTCCAAATTCATGTTGTAATAACTTTGTAGTTAATAAAAAAAATTTTAATAAAATTTTGGTATTTTACATTTGTGATGATTCTGAATCCAGTGGTATAGTTATATTTAAGAATAAAAAATGCCTAATGTACTTTTTTTTTGGCAAAGAAAAAATAAACATAGACGGCCTTGAAAATAGTAAGAGATCAGAATTAAAATACGCTACGCTTCCGATCAATGATGTATTAACTGTCATTTATGCCAAATATCATGTTAATGAACGTAAAAAATGACATAACATAAGTTGGTTTGAATATATTATCCATACTATCCCACGACTTCTTAACAGCCCAATTTCTCGAAAACTGTTCATATGGCATGTATGACATTTGGCAGATATAATAGTCGAAGCAGAAGCAGAAGCCCGTTTCCCTGCCATTTCGGGCCTCGTCATTCCAAAATAATTTTTTTTAATGGGAGTCAAAAAGTTAAAAAATGCATAAAAAAAATTTGGGCTGAGATATGAAAGCTTTGACTTAGATTGAGTCTTTGAATGTAATGTTTTGACTTTGCCATCATGTAGTGCAACAGTACAGTAAAATATGAATTACTTGGTAAATATTGATAAAGTTTTATATGGAAAATCTATTAGACATATTTTGGAAATATAGAAAATATTTAAAAAATATCGGGAATATAGAAAAAATGTCAAACTTATCAGAAATATTTTGGAAATATCGCAAATATTAGGAAATTATTTCCGATTTCGGAAATAGGTACACACAAATTTTACCAGTGAAAAGCCTTTCGGGTGGACTTAATGTTGTTCAGCTTCTCCCGTTTATTTTGAAAGCGGTAGGTTTTTAAAACAGTATCGTTTTCCAAATTTGGTAGGTAATATAATTGGCTATAATCCCCATTAATAGCCCATTAGATGGAAGTACATTTTATTATTTACACTTTCCAAGGTTTCTAAAAAATCTAGATCAACATTAGGAGATTTTTCATTATCAAATAAATTTAATAAAAAACTGTCAATAACAGCCAAAAGTAATGAAAAGTCCACTATTATTAAAATATTTCTTGCGTCGTTTTATACAGTTGAATTTTGTTGATGTTTCATACACTTACAAATGTTTATAAAATTTCAATAAATAATTACCTGCGATCCTATAACTACGTAAATTAATACAAGTGGAACTCCTTCCTCTGTGTAGTCGGCTACTTGTGTATACATTATGGATCCTTTAGCAACATCTGCTACTAAGCTATAAGCCTCTTCGGGCCAAGACCCATCCTCTGTAAAAAATTAGACCCTTTTATTATATACTTTGACTTTATATAAGTATCCAGTACAGGCCAATCAAGTGCGAACACGAGGACTATGAGCATAGCTTACTATCCTCCCCACTAAAACCATCTTGATAGCCTTCACTTAGAAAAGAAAACTCAACCTCAAAACCATAAAACTTGATGGGAAAGAGATTGAATGGAGACAAGAAGTCAAGTATCTAGGTTTGACTCTAGACAGTAAACTCCTGTGGAACAAACACGAAAAGGAGATTACATACAAGGTAAAAATGGCTCTAATGGTGTGCAAGAATCTGGCAGGAAGAAACTGGGGTTGTAAACCAAAAATCCTAAGCTGGATGTACGCCATTGCGTGGAGTAGTAGAACTAGCCTATTTACAACGAGAAAAAACCTTTCCAAAATTCATAGACTAGCCTGTACATGAATTACCGGAGCAATGAGAACATGCCCAACGGCAGCCATGAAAAGATTCTCAACCTCATACCACTAACTACATATGGTGGTGGAAAGTGTTGCAGAAAGAACAAGATACAGACTAAGTAGAGAGGGAATCATTAAAAAAAACCACCTCCTCACTTCTTAGAAATCAGACAACCTATGACATGCCACAAGACGGTATGGTGAAAAAGTATAACTTTTCAAAAAAATTCGTTACGGAATTAAGAAAAAGATAGGATCTGACCATTGGAAAGAACTGGTTAGGCTTATACAATCAAAGACTCTTCTGGGTGACTACAACCTGTTGAGAAGAACCTACAACCTGGAAGAAGAATGCAGATTTTGTGGATGGAAGAAGAAACCTCCATCCACATACTTTCCAACTGCACAGCACTTCAGAATCCTAGAGCACAGCACCTGGAAGATTACTGGATAGAAGCCTACTTGTTTAAGTAGGCGATAACGTCGCCGGAAGTAAGCTCCCTCAATCCCTCATGCTGGCTTGTGTTTGCCTGTACTCACCGAATACAGAAATCCTGAATTGATATAGTGTCGGACATTCACAAAGAATGTGTTCGACAGTCTCATCTTCCTGTTCACATCCTCTACAAAGTGAACTGTCAGACAGACCCAGTCTGTAGAGGTGTTTTCGTAGGTGGCAGTGACCGGTCAGAAAACCCGTGGCTGTCTGTTCATAGTCACGTATTTTTTGGCTACTTAGCTGTCCGGATACTGTAGGAGTGAATTGGCAAGCCTGCAACCTTCTGCTTCGTCCCATCTACCCTTAAACTTTTCATTCAAGGGAGTGTTCCTTTATTAGGTCAATCATAGCCGACGCCGACAGACCAATGAAAGTGCCAGGTCTCAAAGAGTTTTTGGGAGGCTGCTTTCCTGGCTAGTGAGTCGGCAATGTGATTTACTGTGGCCCTTGATCCAGCTTAAAGTGACTTCGATGTTGCTACAAGCTTAGATCAGAGACAGGTGACACTCCAGTACTAGGCCTGATGTGATACGTGGTCTGTTCAGGGCTTATAGTGCCTGTCTACTATCCGTAAGGATGTGAATTTTATTATGTGTGACCATATAAATAATAAGAAACAATTTTCCGGAATTTGGCGTCTTCAAGCAAAAAAATGGTACTTAATCTGAGAATGGAAGAAAAAATGGAAATTCATCAACCAGTGTGCAGGAAATATTTTGGTAACCTCTGTGTTTTCTGATTTAATACATTGGGTTTGTTACCTACGATAAGAACGCTTTTAACTATATTAATATTTTTGGGGTACTTAAATATTTCACAATAGAAGTTTATTTAAAATTACCAAAAATATATTAAATCATCTTCTCAATGTATCTCATAAAAACTTGATCCAAATTGCAAGATGAATAAAACAAATGAAAAAATTAAAGTAGGTGCTCGCAAATTCCTTGTATGAGGCAATACACTAATAGTTAGGGAGGCGAGGTCGCTAAATGCCGACATTCTCGAGCGCCGTCGAGACCTATCAAAATCGAAAGATGAAGTAATTTCGAAAGGAAAAGCTGGTTTGGTAAAAACCCTTTTAGCGGTGGGTATGGCGTGTACGGTTTTTCAAAAATGTTGAAAAAAACAGTTACTTGGGCATTCTCGAGCGCATCAGATATTCATACCACGTATGCCCCAATGGCCTCTGATAACAACGGTATACTAATCTGCCGGTTTGCGTGGTGGGGGTAGGCAATTTATAAATTATAAGTAGTAAAAATCAAGTCGATTAATGAACGTATTGTTTTAAAAAATTATTAATTATTAAATAAAAAATAAAGTAAAATAAACAACGATATGTGAATCATTATCGTACTTACCATTCAACGATTTAATATTAGCTAATATACATTCGGCTGCCTGGAAAGGAAGTAACATGAAGTCTCCTCTAATTTGTCTAAGTTTTGAATTTTCGACACAAGCAAAACCGCCGTAATCCAAGAATTTAACGTATGACGTGTCAGTTTGAACGTCCGATGACAGTACCATTGCTCTGTACCATGCATTTACTGAATAGGCGACACAAATGGTATTTTCCGGTATAGAGGTGGGTAATAAAGGTGATTCGGCTTGAGAATAGCAAGCGTTCATACAACTGGTGAGTAAATTAAGACTGGGGTACGATGGATGGGTGGGCTGTTGGAGGAATAGGTGATTGGGAGCTACGAGACAGCTGAGGACGGTGTCGTTGTTGATTCCTTCGACGAGTTTCAACTGAAACAAATATTAAATTATAAAATATTATTTTCAATTCATACAAATTGAATTTTATATACATTTTTGCGAAATTAAAATTTTGGAGATTACATTAGATGGGGATCACTTTAGTGCTTCCAAAAACTTATATTTAATGTTTCTTCTGCACTTTATAACCGAGATACAGGATGTTTTATAAATTTGTCCAATTTCTTTCGAACCTCAGAACTTCCGAGTTACCCTGTATATTATTTTGAACACGCAATAACCATTACCTAGAAACTCCATCAAAAACATCTCCAAAAAGAGAATGAAGGTCTTCAAAACATGTCTTTCCTAAAAACAACACCCTGTATATAGATTTTTTTGAGATTGCTCTTTATAATTGGGAAGAGTATAAAAAATCGAATCTACATACTTCCTTTTTATTTTTCCGCAGACAAATTTACTACCAAAAATTTACCGTCAAAGTAATAATTTATGCATGTTTTGAGGGTTAACAATGGTATCGGAGTGGTTTTTTTTTTCAATTTTTTAGCTTGAAATGAAATCTATTTAATACATACTGGAGAAGCATCCTAGAAATTCAATTGAGTTTGTATGTTTACCAGTACAGATCACTAAAAAATGTGATTACAGGGCCGTACTTCGGACATACTCATTCAGTATCTTTCGAATATTTCGAACGCCCTGTATAAGGATATGTATCTGGAAACTATGCACTTCTACATTTAGAATAACACGAATAAAATACGAGAAATAAATTTATACTGCAATTTTTGTAGGATAGACTTGCTTCGTTTGGACAATGTTGTTAGAATTTCTTGTTTTCTTTTCAGGACAATAATTAATAAAATTAATAAAAATCTCTCCGTTTTTTGAAGTATAAATTTATTTCTCGTATTTAACTCTGAATGTTATTCTGAATGTAGAAGTGCATAGTTTCCAGATACATATCCTTATACAGGGTGTTCGAAATATTTGAAACATATTGAATGAGTATTTCCAAGTACGGCCCTGTAATCACATTTTTTAGTGGGCTGTACTCGTAAACATACAAACTCAATTGAATTTCTAGGATGCTTCTCCAGTATGCATTAAATAGATTTCATTTCAAGCTAAAAAGTAAAAAAAAACCTCTCCGATACCATTGTTAGTCCCCAAAACGTGCATAAATTATTACTTTGACGGTAAATTTTTGATAGTAAAATTGTCTGCGGAAAAATAAAAAGGAAATATGTATATATATGCGATTTTTTTACTTTCCAATTATAAAGAGCCATTTAAAAAAATCTATATACAGGGTGCTGTTTTTGGGAAAGAAGAGTTATTTTTTGTTAAGCCGGACCTGCATTCTCTTTAAGGAGATGCTTTTGATGGAGTTTCTAGGTAATGGTTATTACGTGTACCAAATTTCAAAATAATATACAGGGTAACTCGGAAGTTGAGGTTAGAAAGAAATAGGATAAATTTGTAAAAAAACCTGTATCTCGGTTATAAAGTGCAGAAGAAACATAAAATATAGGTTTTTCGAAGCACCAAAGTGATCCCCATCTACAGTTAAAGTTAGGCTATTTCTCAATGAAGCACCCTGTATGTTAATTACATTTAACAATTAATGTTTCGAGTTCAGATAATATGTTTTGATTTCTTTCCGATCCAAATTGAGGATAAATTCGTAAGATTACTTTGATTAAAACAAAAATAAAAAGTGAGTTCCTAAAAACAACTTAAAATGCTAAAACTAAAAAATTAATGTATTAAAGCTTTTTTTTGCTGAGCAAAACAAAGACCGAATCTATTTAACAAAGTTAATCTTGTATTTCAAATTATCTGAGCCGATTCGGCGTAAAGTTTGCTCAATGTTAGACACAATTTTCGCCCCTAATTCTATCAAATTTTGAGCCCCTTCAAAATAGTGCGGATAAATTTCAGTTTTCAAAAAATCCCATAAAAAGAAATCATTAAGGGTGTACAAATATTCTCTACGAATTTATTTTAATTTGAGCGGCACATCATTAGAAAGGCATTTAAAAAAATGCATGCATAAATGAAAAATAAAATAAAAATAAATAAATAAAAAAAAAAGTCGAAATAAATAAATAGATGCACAAATACTAACAACATATTATATACATATTTCTTTTTTTTTAACACACTAACAAAATTGTTTACAAAATAACTTTGTTAAATAACTCGTCAAGTTAATCTGGCTAATTGGTCTCTGCCAAAGCCACCCAACTACTCAAAAAAAAGATACAGCCTAGTCAAAGAACAGAAAATATCCTTAAAATGCTGCAAAAATCACAAAAAACTTGGAAATTCAAAATTGAGTATTTAAAAGGGTTGTAATTAACACCAGAAAAACTTTACGATGCTAGACATGCAATTTCCCGGAAAATCGCTAAGTAAATTTTTGTTTTTTTTTTGTTTTTTCACTCTAATTGCTTAAATAATGAAATTATAGGAAAATGCTCCAATCAAAAATTTTAGCTAATACATTTATCTACAAAATTTGTCTAAACATTTTTTTTGTATCTGCATTATTTTCAAAATATACGAAAATTCCCTAGGAGTATTTTTGAACATCAATTTTCATGTTTTTAATTTCACGATAGTAAGTAAACAATGGAATTAAGAAAAAAAAATTTCAAATGAAATGTGTTTCAAAATGGGGTATCTACTAATACATTGAAATTTTTTTTCAAATGTATTATCATTGATTTTCCACGTAAACCTCTACTAAAAAGTCGTTTTCTTTACCAAATTTCTCTAATCAACATTATCTGCATTTTCCACAAAGATACAGACGATTTTCCACGTAAACCTTCATTTTTCTGACAGCACTTCATTTTCATTATTGTTTCAATAACAGACTCTATTTTTAATGTAATTTGTTGAAATTTTTGTTATTAATATTTTATTATTATTTTTGTTGTTGTTATTACGCGGCGGCGCGTATAAGCCGCTCTCTCACCTACTTTTTCACCTTTATTTGTGCTCCCTTCTCTTTCTTAACTGAGCCATAAGAAAAACTGTATAGTAGTTTCGAAAGTGGATACTTCAAAGTGTTCAGTGGTAAAGTTTCATTGAATTATATTAATTTCGAAAAAAGATATAATTGAATGAAGTCTAAAAAAAAAGCAAGTAAAATTAAGCATGCAAAAAAACTAGATTTTTAAGAAGCATTTGTTTAAAATTCGAAATATTAATGGCTTTGCTTTTATAACGAGAATGTTTTATGCTCATTTGCAATGCTAAATATAGAAGGAATTATCGCTGGGATAAGTATTAATTAAATAGGAATTATTATTGTTTTTTGACTTTTTAGCTCTAGTTTTTTATAAATAAACTGATTTTACAGTTAGAAAATCTACTTTTTCAAATTTGACAGTATTTTTATCTAAAAGCTGAGATCTTTCTCCACACTTTACACGTGTTTATTTATTTTTTCAGAATGTTATAAGCCCATAATTATCAACTTTTAAGTCGAGCAGTTAATACATTTGTCTCCCTTAAACAATTAGAGTGAAAAAACAACAACAAAAATGTACTCAACGATTTGATTTTCCGGAAAATTGCAGGCCTAGCCTCGTAAAGTTTTTCTCATGTTGAACACAAACCTTTTAAATACTAAATTTTGAAGTTTTTTGTATTTTTTGTGAGGTTTTATGTGTACTTTGACTAGGCTAATATGGAGTATTCAGACATAATGATCGTCTACGGTTTTTTTCGATAATTACACCATATTTGCAAAAAAGTCTTAATCAATTTAAAGTACAACAACTGATAAAATTGAAACGCTACGCCTTTGGTTTGCTAATGTGTCATTTTTTCTGTCACATCAAAAGTAAATTAACACAATTAATACACCATCTAAATGCTTTTGACGACGTGTTTCCTAAATTTCTTAATATCTAAGGAATACTGTCAAATATCGGGGTGGACAGTTTTCTGTGGCCCACTCTGTATATAAAAATATACTTACATATAAATGGTCAGGGATCAAAGAAACCGTTGGAGCATCTGGTGTGAAATCCACTTGTTCCAAAGTAACTTCTGGATACCTTTTAACTGGAAATTTGTCTCTGACCATTTTCAATGCATTCTCAATTTGCAATTTGGTACCTTCTACTGAGCAAAGCTTCATTTTGTTAAGGCTAGGATGTGTCCTAACAATAATCAACGCGTTCGTCTTGTCTTTGATTTGAGCAACGAAACTTCCATGTCTACCAATTAGTTTTCCTACCAACGATTGGGGAATTACAAATTCGTAGAAAGTGGGTAAGTTACTGGTCACATCGATACCTGGTGTTCTGGACGGTGGAGGTGTTGCTACGTCGCTACCACCTTTACCACTATCACTGGAACCCTAGAAATAATATTAAATAATAAAAAACATATAGATGTAAATGTTTTTAAATTTGTACAGAGATATTATTTGCCGATTGGAATATTATGTTATTCAATTCAAGAAAAATAAATGGAACGTGAGGCACAATGCATAAATTCATTTATCCTTGGATTTAATAATTTAAATTGGATGATTCATATTTCATTTCATAATGGACCAGGTAAAATCGTTCTACCATAGGAATGTTTACAAACAAAATATTACTCACTTTCATGTCGACCTATTCCTTGACATTATACAGAACAAATGAAAATAAAGACGTCAAGTAAAATATGAATTTAAATATTTATCAAGTAAAATAATTACGATGGCGTGTTTCATAGTTGCTTTTCTTTTTATCATGCTACGTAGCACGAGAAAAATGTTCGGCCTAACTCAGTTGTAGTATTAATGGGTGCCACTGGCTTATAAGTCCAAGCCAGGGAGCCTCTGGCTGTTATCACGTCAGGTTTTCCCAAGCAACCGAACCGAAAAGAAAAAAAAAGAGAATAAATGAAACTCAGTCATAACCGCAACCCTTATAATGGTCTAATAATGATAAGTGTTCAGATCATCTGGTTTTTAGGATTCAAACACCAAAGTTTCAAGAACTTGTCGCGAGTTACAGGAAACTCTGGATTGAGAGAATGTGTGTCTATAAAATTAAGATTGGAGAATCTTCAAAACATGTATATTTACCAGAATCACTTAAAACTAAGACTCTGGCATAATAATAATACTAATAGTATATTATACACCAAGGTGGTGAAGACTATTATTATTGACCGAGCACTAAGATTATTTCGCGAGTGGCTTTGCCCCGAGCGGAATAAGGTGCGAGGTTCATAAATAAATGTCTTCAACACCATGGTGTATATACAATTTTATCCACTACTAGCCAAATTTAAGGCAAAAATTAAAAATAATTCACAAACGCATCATGAGAAGAGTTTGCTCCGTCGTATGACTGACAAGTAGTAGGTACACTGTCAGTTTTCGATATATTATTATTGGGAAAAGTAGATTTCGATAGATGGCGCTCTGAAATGTCAATGTCATCTTGGCAACGAGTAAAACCAGCTGCCGTATAAGCCCTTTGATATTTAAGTGGTTTTATTTTGCTGTTTTAGTTATTTTCAGTGTCTTGTAAAAATTTAGCTTTTTCTTTGATTGGGCTTTAGTATTTTGTGTTGTTAAACTGAATTTTGACTCCTGGTTGATATTTGTGAAAAGTACAACAAGCGTTCAATTAACCGTTTAGTTTTAGGTCTGATATCGTGTTTTTATTTTATTTTTGATATAGTCATATCTACAAAAGTTGCAGGGAAGGTACGTTTGTATTGAGTAATGAAAACAAAAAATAGAATAACATAACCTCTTCCATAATATCTCTGATTATATAAGAATATTACCTCAGAATTGATGACAGTTGAGTTAAATAAAAAAACAAAGTTTTAAACTTGTCACTGACACAAAATTAAACAAATAAAGTACGAATTTACGGTAATTACGTTGACTTGAATATAATACAAAAACAATGCAAAACGAATTATTTTACTCGTTGCGACAGTTACAATTTTTTCCGCCAGAGGTCTCATTGAATTCTACTCCGCCCAATTATGAACGTACTCGTTATGTCATCAGTCATTTTTGGTTGAGCGCGAATTTTAAACTAATGGCATTTTTATTCAAATAATTTTATCCTCATAGGTAATTTCAAGCAGCAAATATGTTAAAGACAATCTCCTGGGTATACAAAATTATGTTGCACAAGTTTTTGTTGAACTGGGTTAATAATAGCAAAAATTATCAACCACTAATAGAGAAATTCGTTTCTCAGTTGGCTAGAAGAAGCAATAATTGTCAAATTCAAGCTAGGAGTGGAAAAAAATTATTTTTGACACTGACACGAGAATGATAAACTGGTTTTGTAAAATTGATGTAACGCACTAAAACAACAGTTTTTGCCTATATCTAAAAAGTTTTTGAAACAGCATAAAATGTCAAATGATCATTCCAAAAGTGGTTGCAAATTTTGCTGTTTGTTTAACATATTGAGAAAATGTATTTTCATTTAATTTAATTTAAAGACATTTGAATAAAGAGTAATGCCTAAAAAGGCTTACGGCCGGTTTTACAAGAGATTTATACTAGGTATAGTAATTCTGGGT